>CALNHX010005489.1:0-106037 GCA_940337035.1 Agriotes lineatus
CATACTCATCTTAGCTGCTACTCAAAATAGTTTACCGTATCATATAGCTGATAAAGTAAAGGCAAAGATTATTGTGGAAGCAGCCAATGGACCTATAACTCCTACAGTACATAAAGTATTTGTAGGACACAAGAAACTTGTTTTACCAGACATCTATATTAATTCAGGGTCTTCCGTTGCCTCCTATTTTGAATATTTAAAAAATTTGCATCATTTGCCTATAGAAAATATCGAAACGTATGTACACTGGTTTATTTTTACAATAGTTTTTTAGTATATATTTTTAGCGATTTTGATGATGAATTTTCAAGAATTTTAAAACTGAGTATGGATGAATTTGTAACTAAACGGTTAGACGTTGTTAAATATGATAGAATAGCGCTACGAGAACGAATTAAACTAGATCCTTCTGAGAAAAATGTCGTAACTGGTGCGATCGATAATATCATGGAAGAAACTGCTCAGGTACGTTATATGATTGCACTGAACATAAACTAATGCAAATGAATATATAAAATGTATCTACACATATTTCCAGGGTCTTATTGCAACAGCTCAGATTTATCAATTGGAATTAGATTTTCGCACTGCTGCGTATATTAATGCTCTTAGAAAGCTTTTCTGGACTGCTTTCGCGAATTTTAAAAGTAATACCTAATATGACTATATATTACAACAAAAAATAATATTATGCATTTTTATTTACATTAAAGTATTTTTGTTTTGTACAATATGCATTATTCTTAATTATTAATACTATCTTTTATATTTACCTAACGCCTTTAACAGCGTTGACAATAATTATGTTTGGCTTTAAAGGTAGCAAAAGTTAGATATAATTTGTATTACATATATAATATAATAATTAACATTTTGCTATCTTACTTTGACAAAGAATTATCTTTCACATAAAATATTGAGAAATAAATTATTGTCTATAAATATATTTATTAAGTAGGTAGGTACCGAAGTTTTAACCATTAACTGGAGGAAGATATTCTCTTGTTGGCTGTTGTGAACTTCCAGGAGACCCACCACCATTGTGACTTGGAGGTCCTTGTGGACCAGGTCCTGGATAACCTGAGCCTGGCTTTTGCGGTCCAGTTCCAGGATAACTAGGTCCTGCTGGACCAGGACCGGGATAGCCTTGTTTTTGCGGACCAAGATAACCTGGACTTGGCTTTTGGGGTCCAGTACCAGGATACCCAGGTCCTTGCTGTCCAGGACCAGGATAACCAGGTCCTTGTTGTCCAGGTCCAGGATAACCAGTTCCTTGCTGTCCAGGTCTTGGATAACCGGGCCCTTGCTGTCCAGGGCCAGGATAACCAGGAGACGGCCTTTGAGGTCCAGGATAACCAGGTCCTTGCTGTCCAGGTCCTGGATAACCAGGTCTTTGCTGTCCAGGTCCAGGATAACCAGGTCCTTGCTGTCCAGGTCCCGGATAACCAGGTCCTTGCTGTCCAGGGCCAGGATAACTAGGAGACGGTTTTTGAGGTCCAGGATAACCTGGAGATGGTTTTTGAGCTCCCTGATAACCTGGTGATGGTCCTTGTGGTCCAGGACCAGGGTAGCCAGTTGCTGGCCCTTGTGGTCCAGGGCCAGGATATCCAGTAGTAGGTCCATGTGGTTCTGTACCACCAGAATAACCAGGAGAAGGCCCTTGAGGTCCTTGCGGTCCACCTGAACCTTGTCCAGTGATCGAATGATCATAAATATTTGCATTAATACCATAAAGAGAAGGAGCAGAATCACAATCAAATTGATTCCACCATACACATACTAGGTATTCTTGGTGAAAGATAGTTCCGTTTGGACATAAGAAATCGAACTTTTGATCATTTGCGCATATATGGAATACTTGACAACGGGCCTCGACATCAGCGTAGTAGCCGGGATATTGTTGCTGATCACATGTGAATGAAGTTTCTGGTATAGTTGAGTATATAGGATAATCTACGTCTGGTTGCCCGGGAATAGCTGAATAATCTCCTTCGTCATAACTTTCATCGTAATGTCCTTCATCACCACCTGATCCAGATGGGCCATGACCCGTATATTGACCTTGATCACCTGAGTATTGACCTGATGGTCCTTGGGCACCTGGATATTGACCAGATGGTCCTTGAGAACCGGGATACTGACCAGATGGTCCTTGGGAGCCTGGATGTTGACCTGATGGTCCTTGAGAGCCTGGATATTGACCTGATGGCCCTTGAGAGCCTGGATATTGACCTGATGGCCCTTGAGAGCCAGGATATTGAGTTGATGGACCTTGAGAACCTGGGTGTTGTCCTGTTGGTCCTTGAGGGCCAGCGTAAGACGATCCTGGCCCTTGTGGTTTTCCATTATGGTAGCCACCATTGCTTCCAGGAAATTGTGTAGATGGTCCACTTGGTCCAGGATATGATCCATCTCCAGGTCTGCCTGTACTTGACGGGAATGGTTTTGATGGTCTACTGTATTCATAACCTTGTTGCGCCGATATATTGCTGTTGCATGCCAGGACCACTGAAAAGAATAAATATTTTGGTGATATTAATCTTTTTACAAATCAAACTTCTTTACAAAGACTATTCAATAAATGCATATTATCTAACCAATTATAATAAAGTGAGCAATGTTAATTTTAATTAACTTAATGGTTCAAGTTTTGATGATTTGAAAAGTAATGTATAGGTGTTGAAATTTTGATTACTTTTATTATTTCAGCTGGTTATATGCCGAATTTATTCAAGCAATGCAATATTTTTTCATTATTCTACTGTTGCCAGCCAATCATATGTCGAGTTTTTCGTTATTTTTGAGCAAATCATGATGGTGAAACATAAATCAGGAGGCTCTGATAAATCTAAAAGCCAAACCTTACTGCCACAAAAAAAGTAATAAAAATAAATTATTTAGTACAAGTAAAAAAATCATGGTATTTAACTTGTCAGAATGGCCAATATTCACTCGAATGAATTGCGCCGCTCGTCTTCGATTCGTAGCCCAAATTGTATTCTCGTGAACTTTCCCACTTATTTAATGATCTACAAATTTACTGCCGCTGGTGCGAAAAGTAGATATTGTTTCAGCAGTCTAAATTTGAAATAAAAAAATCAAATGGAACTTTTTTTATTAAGTGTTCAATTTAAAGCATTTTCGACGTTCGAGGAAAAAATAGCAGATTTTATGTGGAGCTAAGGTGACGAACGATCGTCAGGCAAACCTACAGATTCTCCGCAAAAAGTGTCACTTTAGCTCCTTATTCAAAATATACCATTACTTTATACAAAAAAAAAACATCACCCGTAATGTAAAGTAGTAGTAGGGTAATCAAGAAACCCCTACACATAGATATAATTCAAGTTACATGAGGAATTAAGCTCGTACTCAATCAAGCTATATTCGTTTAGTAAAACTTTACTTTTCTAAACTTGTTGTGTAATATACTATTGCCAGAATTACTAGTATCTCTGATTTTAACTAAATTATTATCAAAATAAGTGGTAATTTTGGGTTGCATATTTTACTCTATTTGTTTGCTGAGCAAGTATAGTACCTACTCCACAAAAATACAGAGAAACATATAGAAACCATTTTCCAAGAGCACGCTAGCAAAGTAAATGATTATTATATCAAGTTTTGAAGGAAGATTGCAAACTAATTTTATCTCAACAAAACACAAAATAAACACTACGTAGTATAATAAAAATTCAATATAAAACCATCAATTTAATGTAAAATAATGAAACAAATCCGTAAAATTAGTATAAATTATGAGCCATACAATGTAATATAGTTTTCGCCGCCTTCAAGTTATGATATTCATGTTTTACATAATTTAGCCGATCCTCTAAAGTAAAATATTTATTTTTCGAATCTAATTTTCTTGTGTCCTTTTGCAAATGTTCCTTGAATAAATGGTCTCAAAGTATGCTTAAAACTGTCTTCTCTTGAATAATTTTTATTGTTAATATTTCGTTCTTCTGTCTTAAGTATTCTTAAAACTGTCTCACTTTAAATTATTTTTTGCTGTCACTATTTCGTTCTGTTGAAAAATTTAGAATATTTCGCCAAATGGCATATGATAAACATTTACGTATGTAATATAATTTATGTACTACCGGGCGGAATTGACCACTTTATATATCTTCTCTTAGAGGACGTAATGTTTTACTTTACGGTCGTAGGGACATAATAGTATATTACACCACAGGAGAAGAAAGTTATACTTTTTCCACTTTCTACGAGACGCGAAAAGACACTTTCTTTCCGAATGGTGCATACTATTTTTTTATTACCTCATCAAAATAAGAATTTATTTGAAGAGAAACCTTTAAAACTAGTAACTTTGATTTTTTTTTAGAAACGCTGTACACCAACAAGAAAATGAGTTCTGTAATAGATTTTATCTACTTCAGTGGGATAAGTAACTTATTACGTCATCCATTTGATATTATTTCCGATATGTAATAAAGTTTATTATATCACTAGTGGTGTAATAAGCTTCCATTACACCACTATTGCTTCAGTAAGTATGGAAATAGTGTCGAATGACGTGATGACATTTGCCGACTAGAATACTTTTGAAAATGACAGATCTGATATTTTTCTTAATATACTTTTCTCAATTTTGAGCAGTTGTAGATAAAATGTTGTACAATACATGTGTGATAATGCAATACTTGTGTGCTTACATACACGTATATTAATGATGCACTTATGTCACTTGTAGAGTAAATAACTATTATTAGCAATCATATATGTAATAAGGTCATTACTGATTTTTAAATAGTTGGAAAATGAGTTATTGCCAACTTTTACTTTCCACCCGTTTGGGAAGTGGGTTGATATGAGAGCGGTAGGGAAGTAATCATTTCCGACCGCCGTCATAGCAATGGATTCTCGCCACCTGGTATTATTATTATTTATTAATGTCAGTTTTGAAGAATCGTTAAGCTCATTTTTCCAATTCTTGTTTAGAGTAAAATGGTTGTGCATAAAATAGTATACATACCTCGGTGGAAGTTTTCCACCTCAGTACGTAATGGACTATTTCCTCTCTAGAGGGAAAACAACTCATTATACGACTCAGTTTTGTAAATGTTTACTTTTGTCTTTCTAATATGTATAGTACATAATAGCCGACTTTCGAAGGAGGCAGTAGAAAAAGTACTTTACTGCCCGCTTAGTGTCTTGTTTACAAGTTTGACAAGCAGTGGCGTCGTAAGTTGCCAAAATTTATAAAATTATAAATCTGGTCTAATTGTTAATATTATTAATTATATTTATCTGTTGTGAATAGCAGTTTTTATAACTAAAACAGGAGTTAGTAAACTCATGTAATATTCGAGGGTAACAGGTTACGTTTGGTCTCAATCTGTGTCAAATAACAAACAAAACCTAACTTTCTAACCTAGAATATGACATAACTGACACGAAACACATGTAAAGACACTTTATGGCTATAGTCAATTACTAAGTCAGAATTGACAACTTAAATTAAGCCAAGATCGCCCCAAGAGTTGGCCCGAATTTATTAACCACGACAGTAAAATTTTATATGCAGCTCGTACGTAACTAGCGCTTATGGCCCTTGTTGTATTAAAACCAGCAGCTACGTCTTGAGCTCCCATTTTCGCCTCCGCGGTCTTAAACGCGTTCTTACGCCCTTGGCACATAAATAACTATTACGTGTTAATAAGTGATAATAAATTATTGAAAAGATTTTTTATAACCGATTTTACAATTTGAATTTTTGATTGAGGTATTCCGTTAAGGCACATTCTTTCTTGTCAATATTTAAACTAGTGATGGGCTTATTCGAATAAAAAATAACCGGTTATCCGGTTATTGAAATAACCTATGTAACTCGGTTTTCGTTCCAAGTATTCGAATAAAAAATAACCTCATGCTGATACGTACTACGCTTTGAATATAAAACCTCTATTCAAAGGTACCATCGCGGACAAAAAAATGGAAACATCATTGTTTTCCTAGTGTAAATGGGTATATTACCTAAGTTAAATCAACATTGATGATATCATATTGTTTAATGCAGTTGTCAGTTGTTGTCAAAAGTAAAAAGTCAAATTGTTTCAAAATATAACCTAATAGTATGTAAACCCCCAATAACACTGTGTAAAATTATAAAAAAGCGTTAACTTGATTAACACTGGTGTTTCCATTTTTTTGGCCGCGGTGGTACTACGTGCCATATCTCAGCGACCTAAGCAGTGCTCGAAATTCTGTAAATATAAATACGTCATAACTCATAAACAGCGCAGGTTGTACTGAAAGCAATTTGGTTATCGCGTACCTACCTCATATCATAAAAAATATCAAATTATCAAATTCTGGGGACCTGAACGCAGCAAGCAATAAAACAATTTTTTATTTGCTTACATCTCCAAAGGTTCAGGTTTAACCTGCCCGATCGATAAAGATAAACGTTTTACCACTTTTTATTGCGATTAGCAATCAGTCCCGTATATTTCTTTCTTTCTACACTTCTTAATAAATACCTCTTAATTTCCAATACATAACACATAATATAATGTACGGTCGGCGTCTTAGAAATCGGCACACCACACACTATTATGATATATTTTGCATGTATTTTTTAAGTGGTATAAACTGGGTTTTTACAGTTATTATGGTTTTAATTGTTACGTCAGATTGTTTATTGTTTGTCAGTTATGAAATTCCATCTCACATTAATGAAGTAACCGGAGCAAGAATACTTTAAAAATTAGAAGAACATATTACGTGTCCCGATTTTTAAGGCGCCGACCGTACATATTATGTTTTGGTTATAGATTGGAAGAATGTACGAGTAATTATTATTATATTATTATAAATCGCCAGCAATCGAAAACAATAAAGGTGTAACCAGATATATTTCATTCATATCCACAATTACTTATTGCACAAACTCCTTAGAAATCAAATAAAAATCATGTATACAATTATTATAATTAACGATTAACTGAGTTTCTCTGCTATCTGCAAGTTACGATGTCGATGCAGATGACGGTGAACCGCCAACCGACAAACCGGCTGACTTAATCGAAACGAATCGACTAATCGACAGCCAAAATTTATTCGAATGATTATTCAAATAATCATTCGGTTATTAATATCATTCGAATGCAAATAATTCGGTTATGAAAATTGTCCGGTTATGCCCATCACTAATTTAAACCCTTACGTGGCATCTTACTGTGCTCTAATTCGTCTCAGCAAACGATAACTTGTACAAAAGTTTGTTTTGATAATTGATACTTTTTTGTTAATAAATGTGAATTATACCGTTAAAAAATAATCATTGCGGTGAAGAAATATTGATATGGACTAAATTGAGGACAATTATGTAAGTTCGATCTTTAACTGAAGTGATGTACACCAGTAGTGATTACAGTAAAACATTGTGCTTTAAAAGTTTTATCATACATTTGCAGGTGAGCATTTCATATTCACGTCACCATTTCACATAACATTTCAAATGCAGTAGCCAATTATCAAAAAAAATATCACTACTATTTTTTGCTTTAGCCCTAAATTTAGCGTGAAAAACGTATTGTCTTTCGTCATATAAACATTAAAACTAAATATAATGGAAATAATGTAACAAAAATCTCTTCATCGGGTTTTTCAATTTCTCTTTGGCAACAGTCGGTATTTATTAATAGTGAGAGTTGGGGAGAAACGTATCCATAAAATATAATTAATTTTATTCAGTTAATTTAGAACCACCAAAATTAATATTTCAGTTTTTTGCACCATTTATTTTTGATCATACTGTAGATTACTCAATTTTCTTGTGCAGCTTTTATAGGCGTTGCTAAAATTTGTCTTGTGACTGTTTGGTGGTGTATTTGTTTGGCGTACTGATTTAGTGTCATTATTGAAGTTGTTTGTTTTTTCACCTAGTCTATTTCTCGGTATCAGTATTGTTATCGATTTTAGTGAAATTTAGAAATACGTTAGCTTTTATTTTTTAGCAATAAAGTATAGTATGATCAAAAAGTCTTTGGATCGCGGTTGCTCTGAAATTTAAGTCATTTATGAAATTAGTTACTTCTAGTATTTTTGTCAATGACATTAGTCAAAATTGTGCTCAATGAACATGATACTTATACTGACGCACAATGACGGTTTAAATGGCGTCTTTGAAATACAATGTTGATTAAAGCAACGTAATTATTTGGTGGTTGCCGTAGATACATGTGATAGAAATAAATTAATAAAATCCCAAGAAAACATTTTGATTTTTACAACAACAAAAACGCATGATTGGTTGAATTTTGAAAAAACATGACGTTTGATGTGATAAAAAGAGATGCGGGAAATAGTCAAAGAACAAACATTTTAATAACCAAACGGTTCAGTGGAAATTTACAACAAACAATTAAAAAAATATGTTATTAGTGTCTTTATTTTTCGTGAATATACAAGTTTACTCTCTGTTTCATGTCATTAGAAACTTTTTCTTTAAAATATCGAATTTTCAAGAGCAGTTTTCAATTATACGCTTTTTTAAGTAGTCCAAAGTGTGAACTGGAGTTTTAACAATACTTTTGAAAGATGTCAAGTAAACGTTAATGACATAAAAATAATAGAAATAAATAATTTCATAGATGACTTAAATTCCACAACTCTCGCGATCCAAAGACTTTATGATGGTATTCGTAACTCTCACTATATAATAAAAACCCACTGAAATCTTTTTATGTACTATTGTTACCAAGAATAAATCATTATTTTAGTTGATTAAATGACCTTGAGCGTCATGTGAATAAATCAAATCTGTCATATGTCATATCAAACACTGCAATATAAAATAATAATTAGACGATTAGATAAATGTACAATTTTCCGAATAGTTCTACTATTTTCTAAACAAGAAATAATTGTAGTTCTTGAAACTAAACTTACTTTATGTATGATTGGTGATGTTTTGAAATAATTTTAAATGTATTCACTTGTCTTGCCAATTCTAAATTTATATTTACACAGCCATTTAACTTTGTTCTAGTTTTTTTAGCAATAGTACACATATACAAGTAGTTTAAAAAATGTTATTTATAAAAGCATTCACGACTTTATAATTTGCATGCAGATCGTTTCTCAGGTATTTCTATAATTACGTGATTATTATTATTACTAATATTCCGTGTATTGACGCACATAAAAAATGTAATTGTCAAGCACATTTATAATGATTGAGATTTAGAAAACAACAGTAGACAATACAGATAACTGGCGGTTTCGTCTTATATAATAATATAGCATTTCACTATAAATTAAGGATGCTGAGATGCTGTAATCGGAATTAATGTCTTTTTACCGAGGAAAGTGGGAAACGTCAGTGCATTCACATAATAATTACTTCACCTAGTAATGTCTATAATAATGTGTAATGGATTACACCAACATTTTGTGCAATGAGCCCAACAAACAGGATCAGGGTGGAAGCACTGCTATTGTGCAGCTTCTTTTCGTGTGAATTAGCACACTGCAAGTGCGTATGATACTCGACAGCACTTAAAATAAATTAGACCGCCGTGAATACGAATTTCAAGAACGCATTGATGGTATCTGTACAAGAGTATTGTTTAATTAGTCTTGAGAGAAAATACGTCACAGTTTATTTGCTAAATTCCTAGATACAAAAGTATTACTTCACAACTAGCATTGATAGTTTGCAATTGCTTAATTTTTTACAGTTACACTTAGTGTTAAATGTTGATTACTGAATAGGTATGTTTAAAATCTGAGCTATGAACCTTTAGCGATTTTTTATCAGTTTCCGGCTAGAAGTAATATACTGTATTTATGTTAATTTTCCATAGTACATATTAATGGAAAAATTAGACAACTCACGTTTTCAGGTAGGTTATTTTCGTGTTATTTTTGAAGTTTTTAAGCATTTATAAAAGTTAGTATGCTGTTTAATAGATGTATTTCTAATACTGATTTTGTAATTATTTTTATTGTTACTGCCACTATTATTGCTATTGCTACAGTTCTATTTGCTGCACTAGGACTCGAAGGTTCGTATAAATAAACCTAGAAAATATCCTGGATCGAATGTGTACCGGTATTTCATGTACCGGTACTTTTGTATACGATACTGCCTGGAACCGATACTTTTAAATCGATACGATACGATACGATTGTAGCGGTACTTTTCGGTATATCGAACATCCCTATGAGTATGTAAAGATGGTGACATTGAGATGTAGATGTGTGTTTGAATGAGTTTTAGGAGGCGTAGTTTATTTAAAGACGGGGAGAGGTGCTTTTTATAGTCCTTATTTGCATTCGAAGTATTTACATAAAAATGTTCTCTGGCTTGAAATTTCCGAAAGCAGTCGTTTTTGAGAAAATCCAATATAAAGGCTGACGTATACTAAATCACGAGAAATACAGTCACCTAATAATAAATTTTACCTGTCTTTAATCAATTTTAAATTGGCAGTATTATATGAGTTTCCAAGAAAATTATTTTTCTGTTCTTTTGGATAAAGTACTCTTGAACCAAAGACGAGTCGTATTTCATGCATGATGATGCTGTACTTAATTTTTCTCGAGAGATCGGGAATTACCTTAAACCTTATTTTGGGTGACATTCGATATTCATACCGGGTGTCCACTTTCAAACTGGAACATAGAGATTTAACATTGTTTTTACAATTTCATAGATTCTCTCTTCGAGTAATCGTTCATTTTATAAAGTAAAAACTAATGAATTAACTCAGAATGTTATCAAATAACAAATGAATTTGACTTTTATCAAGTCAAGACAACTCATATTTTAAAACATAAAAACTTTTATCAATATGTTTCAATGATTATTCAACACTATAATGAACGAACCAATGAAAATTGTTCAATTTGTCAGAAACGGCCAATCAAAATTGACTGTCATTGAAAACACCTAATGTCACAGTGTTTTCACGCGAGCCCTATTGGTTTCAATGATTTAAATTTAGTGAGTAGCCTTTGACTGACATTTCACCAAAACGTCAAAGTCAAAGTTTGCAAATCAGCGTCGTTCTAAAAACTCATAATAATCGTGTTGGAAGCTCCAGTATCGAATTAATTGTGGAAAACGTTAAAAATGTGTGCTGTCAAACACGGTAAAAGTTATCTACCCATATTGTTGAATAATCTTTCCAAATACCACTCAAAGCAAAATTTTTTAAGAGAATTTTTTTCGTCAACATGCAAATTATTGCAAATTTCTCTCAACAAAAGCTGCTCAAATTCCACTCGACCTGCGGTCTCGCGGAATTTTTAACGCAGTTTTGGTTTCGAGAAATTTAAACGCAATAATTTGCATGTGAACAAAAAAATTCTCAAAAAATTTTCACCTTTTGTGGTATTACCCTTGAAAAGTTCTTACATATATTGCAGACCAATCCAAATGGATTATTTATAATCACGTGAGTCAGTTTGACAATCAGATCACACTTGAAGTGATTATTACAAACAACTGTCACATGACTGATATCATCCAAAGAGGACCATGTATTTTTTGAAAATCGACCAATTCCGGACTGACTACCTGATAAGCGCCCGTGGGCTGCTTATCAAGCGCTAAGCGCCCTAGGGATGATTACCGACCCCGTAGATGGTGTCATACTTAGAAATACAAATGCAAGAAACAAGCAATTTGAGTTTATTGGCATTATTAGATCAATTTTAAATCATAATTCGTATACGGGTTTTGTGTAATAATCTTCAAAATATAAACGCGGGCGACACACTTACATATAATTTTGCCCGTACCAAGAATCATCGTGCTGGTTGCCCTTAGAAAACTGCCCTCGGGACAGTTTTCATTGCAACCAGCACTCGACCCTTGGCGTGTGCAAAATTATCGGTATGTCTCGCCCTTGTTATATTACTAATGAAAATGACCATAGGGCGATTTTCAATCACCATGGAAACTACCTAATTAAAATACCCATAGTATCATATTACAAGTTGATGGCACTGTAAATCTAAGTCAAATTAGAAGTTAGCAGGTTAAGTTTTGCGTCAGTCTGTGTCAAAACTGACGCACAATCTAACCTATAACCTCGAATTTGATATAGACTTACAGTGCCACCAATATATTATTATATAATGAAGTGTCAAATTAATTTGTCAGAAAAATGGCTTCTTGCTTCAGTGAAAATTATTAATTTATTTAAGAACGTATCTTCCCGAATTCACTGCGGCCAGTGATCAATCCTTATAATTTTGACAAATAATATTCCTCAAGTGCGTTACCTTTAAGAAATAACCCGTGGCGAAGTCGAGGGTTATTTCTAGGCCACGCACTTTCGGGTTGTCAAAATTATTGCGGGCGATTATCACTGCCCTTGGTAAATTATAGCTGAAATTGTAGTGTATAAGTATGTCTTTAAAGCACGTGCGACAAGTTTAAGAGCACTACGCAAAGCGGAGTGCTTTTAATGTCGCTAGTCACTTTCTGTAGGTCGAATTGGCGAGCAGAAATCCATAAAACTTTTTTCCTCTCAATGCTCCAAAAATTATTATGATCACACTGTATTTTTGTCATTAAATGTCACATTTTCAGGTTCGATGGTCTCGAAAATTACAGCTCTCAGCTATTTCAAAACAAAGTATATCTTTTTGTAAAGAACCTATATTGGTTGAAGGTGTAATTGGAATGGAATGAGGTAGATTGTGTTGGTTTTACAGTATAAATACTATCCTTGTTTAGGATTCTTAAATATGAAAACATTAGCGCTTATTATTTTTGTAATTTTATTAATTGTACGAGGTAAATTATTGTTTAAGTGACAAATTAGACCTGTATTAAAATTATTAATCTCATCACGCATTATTCTCTCATTATTTATGATTTTAGGTCTCATACTTGAATCCATAACCTTGAATTAAATATTTTGTAAGGTGAAATAAAATAAACTAAGAAACCGGCAGAGCTAATAATGGAATTGCAAATATTTTCCTTTTTTATACGGAATTTTCGCAAATATTACGATATTATTATAATGGCTTGTCACTTTATTAATTTTTTACAACTCTTTTAACACCATGCAAGGATTAAAGGTTTGTAAAAAATGTATTCAATACCTAGCGCTTTAAAGTATTTGCTTAGAAATTGCCTACAGTGTTTTTATGCCATGTTACAAAGCTACATTAAATTTGTTAATGCCTCTTCAAACAAGATGCTTCATTTTCATTGAAGGGAACGCTCAAGAGCGCCTTTTTATGTACCTAGAACCAAATAAGCCATTCAAGTTCAAAGTCATATGTGTTTTCTTTTCCGGTTCTTATTTTTATGGGTCAAGTAGAGGCTGATGCTGTTTGTCGTAATTACATAATATCTATTTACAATTGTTGATGAGTGGCATTTATAAAACAACAGGAAATGAGGATTCGTGGTCGTAAGAAGTCGTCGATTTTGAAAAAGATTGCAGAGGCTACGGTCTCCACGTAAAGTTTAAGATAATGCAAGAGTGTTTGTATATGACATAATGTATTAAATAAAATAATTTCTTTCATATTGAGAATGTAATATTTATGACACATGCAATGTACAAAAAGTATATTTCAGCATTATTTTTTACAGTTTTCACTTTTCGTTAGACATTAAAATATTAAATGGTAGGTACTCAAGGTGGTTGATATGCAAAAACACTAAACAAATAATGTCGAAATAATGGTTTTAATTTAGTGTTAAAAATATTACTACATCTAGCGTGGGGAAGGTTGTTAATCATAACATCTTAAGATTAAAAAAACATGACGTTTTACCTCAAAGAGTACTCTTGACTGGAATCGCCGAGAGCAGTAGTTTTCAAGAAAATATTGTAAAATCTAATTTGTTTTCATTGTTTCAGAACTAGAAGTGTCTGTTTACTTATTTCTCTGCAAATTGTATTCAAGTAAAATTCAAATAAAAGCAGACGTAAATTGTTGGTTCTTATTTTTTCTTCAAATACATTTTTTTACATTTAGCTAAATGACTCTTGAGAATGTATCTTCTCTTTGAAAAGGTATTAAGAAGCTAAAATGTCCTTTTTTCCAGTAGTTTTCGAAAATTAGAATTAGAAATTGAACCTCTATTACGTAAAAATGTTATTATTCAATAAAAATATTTTTCCACAAAAAGGAGTAGAAAAATGGTTTCTTTTACTGTTAAAAAATCTAGCGAAAGAAGGTTGCGCAATACATTACTAATTAATTTTCAACAAAGTAAACCAACCAAAAAACTTAGATTGTGTGGTAAAGTATTTATTAAAAAACACCTTAAAATTTATGGAAACTTTTAAAGCATTGATTTAGTTACAACTACTCTTTATTCTTGTATTATAATATTTTTAATTGTGTAGTGTGGCGAAATACCCAATGAACAGCATTTAGCATATCTATAATAGTCATTTGATAAGTAAGATTCCATTGCAATATTTTGAAGTAACACTATCTTTATGAATTAAACTGATCAACGAAAACTATTCAACATCATTATTTGAGTTATTCCTTGCTATTGTTGATAAACAACTCTTACGTTGTTCATGGTCTGCTACCTATGCATTTTCTTTCTCACTTGGGTTGCCTTACGTTTAAAATTATATTTTAATATACATCTTATTTTTTTAGAGATAAAAACGAGAATATAATTTGGATTAGAAGATAATTGGAAAGACAATTATGGAAAAGTATCATAATCTACCTACAAAGTAGATCTTTTATTCTTCACATGCATCTACAGAAATATTTATAAAAACTTTGTGTGACCTACTCACATCTTCATCAAGTTTCATCTGTAATGAATGTTTCGGATTGAACATTTTATTTAAATAACAATTAAGGAACTGGAGATTATAATGAAATTGGAATCATTTTCTTATAATATCTACATTAATTTGGGGACATCATGATAAATTATCACTTTATGTCACAGTGTTAGGTTGTTTAGGGGGTTGTGACTGGCGATAGAAAAATGAAAACTTAAATTAGACCATTTTGAGTTTTTGTGGTACTTTAAATGTTAAATATTAGTTGAAAAATTTCAATTAATTTTAGTTTCCCACATAATGTGAAATAAGATATCATGTATTTCCTGTAACGTTCTATGGTAATTAAAAAAATTGTTTTTTTTTGTAGAAAAAGTATATACAAAAGAGACTCATAAATTTAGTTGAATTTGACGATTTCACCCACCAATTATATTCGTGAGCAGATGCTGTCTAAAATTCAAAACTAACATTATCTTCCTCAATTAGTTAGAAATTAAAAAAATATGTGAATTTGATCGGATATATAACGCTACGACAATAGATACGAAAAGATTTTTAAATATAACTTACATTTGAGAATTGTCCTTCCCTAGAAGTTATTAAAACGATTACGGGGGGTTTTCCAGTGTTTATTTAACTTTACCATATACAATTTTTAAATGTCTTTTTGTTCTGTCCACTTTAGATAATAGTTTCATCCATGTCTGGAGTGACAAGTCTAGTTAACGTCTTCTATTTTAACAATGTTATGATCAATAACCATAAAAGCGTCTGTACGCATTTATCCACCACTCACATATTATAGAGGCATAATTACACTGATATAAGTTGCATTATGTAGGCCATAAACCTCTACAGTAGTATAGCCGTAAAACTATACGGTTTTATTTTATTTAAAACACTATCAAGCTATGTCAAATTCAAAATTTTCAGGTTATGTTTAGCGTTAGTCATAGTGACATAGACTGACAATACCCTTCAGTACTGCCAAACATATAACACAAATCACAAGCGACTCTATAAATTTATTTTTTCTATAGCACATGTTAAAGTCTACTTTTATCAACTCAAAACAAAAGGTCAAGTTTTACTTTAACAGCAAGGGTAGATAAAGTAGCACTTTAACATCAAGGATCGATAATAGTAGTTTATTTATCTAGAACGAAAAGTGGCATTTTAAATAACGAGAAAGTTGTTTACGGCCGAGGCGTCAGCCGAGGACGGAATTACTTGCGAGGATCTTTAAAAACACTTTTCGTTCGTGGTGAATACAACGGTTTATTTCATACTGCAAGTTTAATCAATTTTAAATAAAAAGTTGTAAATCATTTCAAATTTTATGTCAACAACTGACGTATACTTTTAAAGTACTTGAACTTTAAAAATTTACTTTAAAGTACTAGGACTTTAATGTTCCATTTTTTGTACCACAAATAAGTTTTAAAGTACTTGAACTTTAATATTTTACTTTAAAGTGCTAAGATTTTAATGTTCCATTTTTTGTACCATAAATAATCCGAAAAATGTCATTTTTGACATCAGTATGAAATAAAGTAATTTAATTTTCTAACTTTTGTTTGAATTAAATATGACAGTTTCGTATTATCGTAGCAACCCAATCTAGCTACTGACATTTTGAAATGTGATTGACTGTCCTTATTTTCTTTTGAAATTGTTAAAGTTCTTGCTATAGAAAAAAATATTGTATTATACACGACGATAAAGTTATTTCTATCCACTCTTGAATCATTAACGTCTCGACTTCGTCTCGACGTTAAACGATTCTCTCGTGGATAAAATTTAACTTTATCGTCTTGTATAATAAATTACTATTTTTCTACTCATGACATTGAAATCAGTCATTCTGACATTGATTCCGGTGGTTGAAATTGCATTTCAACCACTAGAGATTGAAATGCTCGGACTACCGGGATTCCAAACTGTTTGACATTCAATTGGTGACAAGAGAAATGTCACTTTCTGTTTAATTTTTTCTAAAGTGCATTAACTTGTTAAAATAAGTGAAAATTCGTAGAAAAAATAGTATATGTAACTCGTGGCTGATAAAATTTCAACGTCTCGAGTTACTTTTTTCAACGTTGAAATTTTATTTCAACCACTTGTCCCATAATATACTATTATCCACAATCACCTTATAATTGAAGTTTTATCCACACTTATGAACCGTCTAAAGTACCACTTTATCCACTAGTGGAATAATGTAATTACTTTATTCCACTAGTAGATAAAACCATGTTACTTACTACTGCATTGTTGGTAGCACTGTCAAGCTATGCCAAATTCGCAATTTGTAGGTTAAGTTTTGCGTCAATCAGTGTCAAATAACAAACAAAACTTAACCTATTAACCTCTCGAATTTGACATAGACTGACAATACACTTCAGTACTGCCAAACGTATAAAATTTGATTTTTCGGTACTTTCCAAATTGCCACTATCACTTTTCATGGCTGTCAATACAAAACGTATGTTTTTTTTAAATATCTATTGAGTTGTTGGATAAAACGTTGCATTGCATTCGTGTTTTAGTTGCGTATTATCCACTTAAGAAAATTAAACGCTCGAACTGCGTTCTCGCGTTTAAACATTCTTGCGTGGGTAAAACACTATCTAAAACACTTTACAATAAATAACTATGACGTCTCGGTACTTTCCAAATTATCACTATGACTTTTCACGGCTGTCAATACAATTTTTTTAAAAATATTTATTGAGTTATTGGATAAAATTTTGCATGGAATGCGTGTGTTACTACAAATAATTCACTCGATAAATGACTCTCTTCGGCCTAGCAACCTCGAGGGCTCAACTTTTCTCTCGTGGATTATTTGTAATATAACACCCTTATACCATAAATAACTATTATTTTTCTAGAAAATGAATAATTCAAGTTTTAAAAATTTACGATCACGTTCATTCATTCACACTGTACGAAAGGATACTGAAGGCAATAGGTGGTGTGCAGTTTACACTACGCTTCTTAGTAACCGAAAGTGAAAGAGATTAGTGATAAATTAAAAAAGAAACAATTATTTATGCTCATAATATTTAACCCTTTTCAGAAAATATTCATGTTAGGATACTAGTAATAATGGTAAAGTATACAGAAAACAGTAATTATTTATTTTAAAAAGACAAATTAAGCGTTTTCACATTACATGACCTCTAGAAATGTATACATGCCACGAATTTACTGGTAGTTCTTTAAACAATAGCATACGGGCATTTACTACAGTAATTCTTTAGTTTCTAGTTGAGAAGTGAATGGCAATTTTTTAAACAGAGTTAATTTAATTTGGCTGCATAGAAAATAAACTTGACGACGAGTGCTACTGACTACTAACAATAATATAATTATTTGCAAATTTCGAATTTTTCCAAGATATTACCTACACTGTCACATACTGACATAATGAAATTATAATATAAACATAAAGATACATATGTGTGCAGTTATCTGCAATGCTGCTTGTTCGATATTTGCAAATGAACTGTAGATTAATACTGGTTTAATTATTTCTTCAAGCAGTGCAAGTTAGATTTCATAGTAATACATACATACAAATACATTTCTTCTTATTCATTAAATAACCTATTACATTTAAATTCATGAATCAAAATTATTATTTTATTAGGTATAGTTACATAAGTAACGTTGGGATGATTTAAAGTTTTTTTTTAAATACACGAACCATAAACCGCATTAGACTGTTTTATCTGTTTCTCACGGGAAATAGTTTCTTTTTTCTAATTTTATTAAATAATTATGTATATTACGATTTCATAAATGTTTCTGTCATTTTCTATTAAGTTTAAAAAATGATATAGAACTTATTACTGTTTTTTCTATTGCTACATTATAAAGATTAAAATTATTTTTATTTTATATCCAAAAATAAATGTACCAAAACGTACAAAACAATCACCGACTCGGAAAACGAGTTGTATTGATACACCAAACAATATAAACAGCATTCTATTGAAACTGGCATTTTATAAATTTTTCGTTCCTATTTCTGAAAATGAGTTCGTAACGAAGTTAAAAATCGGAATTGAAATACCAACAAATTTAATAATTATTAAAATAGTTATACTTACATGGATTTTTAATAATCAATTATTGTCAATACTTTCAGTTTGAATGGCTAATATAAAATCGATTTTCCAGCTTAATCTAGTTCGTGGTGGTTTTAATTTTTATTAGAAATGTATCTTGTGGAAATGTCTTGATGTTTTCTGTTACAGAGAATCACCACTCGTCTTCGACTCGTGGCGCTTTTCGTATCAGAAAACATTCTACATACCTCTATCGAACTTTTCGATAATACATTTTTTCTACGATTGTAGTGATAATGATGCGTACAATTGGTTGCTTAACGTCATTGGTTAATAATCATAATAATTATAATTTTGAAGTTAAAAATTAAGTAGCAAAGTTTTTAAAATTTTAATTTTGATATACTAGATTATTATAGATATCTAACACTTACCAAGTACTAGGTATATCCAGTCCATGATTTGTTAAACTTGCCCTAAAAATAAAAAAAGGTTTATGTTTGCAACAAATCGAGAATGCATAGCACTAAATTTCAAAACAAAATTTTCTCCATCAACGCGTAAACGTAATCATGATCATCTAATTAAGAACTAACCTAAAGTAAAGAAACTGTTCACTAACTAGACTGCATCTAACAGACTGTCGCTAAAATATAACTGTGGATCATTTATACCAAACCATCCCTTGTGCAAAATCTGCATATGTGTCCTCCTCCAAAGATGCTCAAAATACCATGTTAAGTAATGAGAGGGGGCCATTGTCTCTTGAAAGACTCGCGCGGGTGGTGGGACCCGTCGCTTTGCCAATGATCCTCTTCTTAGATAATACCGCAATTTCGTGCAAAATGTTTCAGATGTCCTCGGTGCAAAAAAACTGCTTCATAGCGCACGTTGCACTTTCACTTAAGGCCACGCTGAGATCGTGCGGGAGGATGCAATTGTCGCATCTTTCAGACTACGTAAATCTTCTTCGACGCTAACGATCTGTTCTGCTTATTTCTCGTTTTATAGCTTGTTACATTACCATTCGGATGTTACCGATAAACACTTTTAAATTATGGTGTGCATAAAAATCATTAACAGCATTTTGTTTTGAAATGCTTCAAGAAGTGTTCAATAATCTTAGGTTTATGCGAGTGCAGGCTATATTCACTGAAAAATTGAATGCCTGTGTAGATTCTCTTCCAAATCAATTAATAATTATTATGGGTGCACTAATGTTACGTTGATAGCTACTTGGTGTTTTATAAACTAATTTAGTTATACGTATACAATATTGTGAGAATTATAAGATATAAAATATACAGAGAAAATTAGAGCCCACGACATAGCCGCGGGCTCTAATACGGTGTGTTAAAAAATAAATTACATAAGGGTTGGCCATGGAATATAAAAGTAATGTCAACAGCAAGCTTTAGAATTGATTAACTGTCATCACTGTTGTTATTGTAAGTTTATACTATACGCAGATATCGTGATTGAAAATTCTAAAGATGGCTCTCTCGAAAGCTTGCTGTTGACATTAGTTTTATTTTCCATGGCCAAACCTCATGTAATTTCTTTTTGAACACGTAGTACTACAAGGGCATGCACGCTAGTTACGCACGAGGCGAATACAATATTTTATGTATAATTTCATAAAGTTAATAAATTCATTGCTTGTGAGACTGACAAACAAGGCCCTCAACGGGCCTTAATAGTTATTTATGTATTAAGGGCGTAATCAATAGATTATAGCACGAGGTTTAAAGCTCGACGCGAAGCGGAGAGCTATAAATTTTCCGAGGGCTATAATCGTGATTACGCACGTGGTGCATACAACGTTTTATTTTATTTTGGTTCTCAAAATGAGCAAAATGAAAGGATTCAGTATGTTGGGCAAAAGCTAGTACGCTATCGTTGTGCTGGCGCTGTGAAATTTTGGTGTGCTACAGTTTCTATGGAGATTGTTGGTGTTGCTATAGTTACAAACAATTCAAGTTTCTAAATCAAAATGGAAAAAGTCGAGCACGTCAATTTCCCAGTCTATTCCAAGGAAATTGTGGACGCATTTGAAGCCGCCCAGAACAAATTGATTCCGGCAAAATCAAAAGACTTGTACGAAAAGGAGTACGAGAAGTTTTGTGAGTGGCGGTGCACCAAACATGTCAGCAGCTGCGATGAAAAGCTAGTTATGGCGTACCTATCTCAAATGGTAAGGAAATGTACAATAACACCTACTGAATTCATTAAGAATTTTCGTTTTGTTTAGTCACAGGTCTACAAGCCTTCATCTCTTTGGTGTATCTACTCTAAGCTGAAGAAGATGGTTAAGATTAAGGAATGCGTTGATATTTCGAGGTTTCTGTTGCTTACCGAGTTTATGAAGAGTAATGATGTGGGTGATGAAGCTAATAAATCATTGACATTGCAACGAGTTCACATTCAGGAATTCATGTTAAAGGCACCAGATCTTACGTATTTGTTGGTGAAGGTGCGACAGTTCTGACGAATTGCTTAATTTTCGTATTATACATTGCTGTTTGTAGGTTGTCACAGTTTTCGGTATGTTTGGAGCGTGCCGACGCGAGGAGCTGCATGATTTACGTGTTCAGGATGTGACAATTGAGGGATCGGTCCTGTTGGTGAAGATACGTCGGACTAAAACCTACACGCCGAGACAGTTTATGATTGTTCCAAACGATGGCCCCGTTGATTACATTGCTTTGTACTACAAATATATTGGTTTGCGTCCTAAACATGCCAAAGGCAGTAGTCTGTTTTTGTCATATCACGGTGGCAAATGTAGTTCCCAGCCGGTGGGGAAGGTGCCGAGGATGATTGCTGAATTCCTACAACTACCAGATGCAAAATAAGTTCACAGGGCATTGCTTCCGCAGGAGTGCTGCAACTATATTGGCTGAGAGCGGCGGTGACAGGAGGACTTTAAACCAATTGGGTGGATGGCCATCGGATAAGGTAGCCGAGTCTTATGTAGAGAATTCCCTTCAGAACAAGATCAAGATCGCCCAGAACATATCTGGTGAAGCGTCGATAAACATACACTCGGCTGTAATTATCTGCCTCGCAAGCTCGGCAGATAACCCGTCCAGCCTCGCCACATAAAGTATAACTTTTGCTCCTAATAACATAATATACTATTACGGTCCTCTTGGTTTCGCTTAGCGAGCCGCAAAGCACTTTATGCACAACCATATATGCAATAAGGGCAATACTGACTTTTAAAAAGTTACAAAATAAGCTATGACCAACTTTTACTTTCCAACCGGTCGGGAAGTGGGTTGCCATGGCAGCAGTCGGAAAGTAATCATTTCCCGACTGCCGTCATGGTTACGGATTTTCGCCGCATTGTATTATTATCTGATTAACGTTAATTGAAGAACTGTCAAATCCATTTTTCCAATTCTTCTTTAGAATACAATGGTTGTGAATAAAATAGCACACACACCTTCATGGAAGTTTTCATTACAGCCCCGTGCTATAGCTCACCTCGGCGCTGTTCTTCTCGGTAAGGTATCTAACCCCGCGGATGTAATGAAACGTTTTCCATCATCTTACGTAATGTACAGTTATGACCCTTGGGCTGTAAAGTGACACATTACGTCCTCAAAGATAATGTATAAAGTTACCAATTCCTTCTGGTCGTACATAATAGCTATTTATGCAACAAGTGCTAAAAGTCGACGTTTATGCACGAGACATGAAAATTATGAAACAAAGCCGAAGGCTTCCTTTTATAACATGTCTCGTGCATAAACGACTTTTAGCACGCGTTGCATACAATATTTTATCTACGACCTTAATTTTACCGTTTTTAATCCATAAATATCGATTTAAACAAAGGTTTGCATCTGCGACACTTTTAATTTATGTCATAATAAACAGAAGGCCACGCCGCGCGGGCGATTGTTTGCCACGCCAGTACTGTCAAGGTGAGTTACGAAATGTAATTATTTATACTCCACATCTGACTGTATTCATTACATAATGCTTTATTTATTTCAGAAACACTTTACTTGTAACGCAAGAAGCAACTAGAATAACTTTATAACTTCACTTCCAGTTCGAAATTGTAGTTTTATAACCTCACTTCACTTTTAGCCCATGTGCTAAAAGTAAACAGCTGATTTCTTTAACCACGGTAAACTATAAAACGTCACTTTTAGTGAAACAAGCTAGCGCTAAAAGACCTACTTTTAGTAGTGGTCGTAGATCAATAATATTTTATGTTCATAATCTATTTTAAACTTGTTTCATTATGATATTAATATGAAAAAAGTAAGCAAAAAAGTTTTAATAAAGATAAAACATGAATAAATAATAAATCTATTGCAATGGGAGGCCAAAGACTCGTTAATTTCTTAGAGATGCATAACATGAAAGCCATTAATAAATTTTTCTATAAAAAGGAACAAAGGAAGTGGACATGGCAAAGCCCTGACGGAAGAAGTGGAAACGAGATCGATTTCATCATAACCAATAAACCAAGAACCGTTAATGATGTCACAGTATGTATGTATGTATTGCTATGTTATGCTAGCTGATAAATTTATTTAAATTATCGTATTACTTTGCCCTTTATTTTTAATCTTCAATTCAAATCCGTATTTTACAATATTATTAATGAAACTCTCTCAGGTAGTTCGCAATATCTAGTAACCCAATGATTGACTTGTCAAATTCTCTTTGTTTAATTGCTAGTTCATTGACTTTCAAAAAAATTGACACCTAACGTCAAATTAATCAATATTCAGAACGAATATCAAGGTTTTTACAATAAGATCTAATATTCAATTCTTTCACCAATCTCTTATGTAAGTATGAAATTCAATTATATTTTTATACCTTCTTACTGGTTATAGCTTTATAAATGTTTCATTTAACCTTTTAAAACACAAACCTGATTTAACACTTTGCTTGTTAATACTGCCAAAATCCTTCCAAGCTGGATCCTCACTCCGACTGCACTCAAACACCTGCTGGGTCCTTATCCAACTGCATCACATCCTATACTGGATTCCTGTCGTTGTCCCCTGCTGCTGTCAACTTCAAGTATCCTAGCTCCTGTACTGGATTACTGCAGCTCCGATCCCTCTCTGGTAAGTGTCAGCATAAATCTTGTTCCAAATATGAATTTGTCTCTTTTTTAGATGGTCCTACGTCTTCAATGATACCCACAGGTTTCCCAAAAACAATTCGCTGCACGTACTAACCTCTTGTTTGTGGCTTGTATTCCATTTCCAATGTAGTATCAATAATATCCTCACTCCAAAGCTTGTCCCTTTATTTCTTGTTTTTAATATTTTATTTTATGTTTCCACCTCGAAGATTTTGCTTTTAACCCATATAATTTGCATCAACCATAACATTTACAAATTATACAACATTTATTAATGTTTCTTTATTCGAAAATCACACCCATATCAAATTATGTATACATTTTTTAAGTTGTTTTTTTAGTAACTAATTAAACAAATTATTACTACTAGACACGATTCTTGCTGCCTCCTATCTACATTTTTTTATATAATCAAAACAGATATTTTATTTTAATTATCATAACAGATACATTTTAGTAGTAACCTTGGTATTTATTCCTATTCAGAATTTTCTTATTACAGATTAAGTTTGAGTAATCAATCATTATGCTATTATATGACTAACCAATAATAAGAAAGTTAATTTCATTATACTTTAACATGTATTTAGATCCATTAATTTGCTTATATCTGACTTCCAAATTTATTTGACTAAACTGTTTCTTTAGTATTCATTTGTTAAGTCATTTTGCTGTTTCAGATGCTTAATTGCATTTCACGCCGTTAGTTAGGTCATTTTGGTATTTTGAATAGCCGCCTAAGCTTAGAGCAGCGTGCCCGTATGCTAAGCCCTTTTAGCTCTTTATTTGGCTCCATCGCCTAATTCCAGAATCACGATTTCGCACATATTTAGCCCCAAAAGCAGTATTTGTCGTCGGTTGGAGCTCTCCTCTGATGGCGTTTTTCTGAATTCTGAATAGCACGCTGTGGCGGCGTGATACCAGCGTGGCCCGCATTGGTTTGTTTCATTTAGCACGCTGTGGCGGCGTGATACCAGCGTGGCCCGCATTGGTTGGTTTCATTTTATCGCCTTGCGATTGGCTGTCAAGATTTAGTCACGTGGGGGACACGGCCAAGGTGACCTTTTGCCAGCGCTTCCCTCCGGCATTCAGCCGAGAGCCGTCGAACGAACAAGAGGTCGCAGAGGTTGTGCTTTCGTGCGGCGCTTCCGCCCTTGGCGGGGGCGTCAGCCCTTTTCCCGTCGAGTGCTGTTTCAGCGACTTTGTGATATACGTTTTCGCCTTAAGTGGCAGTCGTCCGGAGCCCATTGCAGAGAGCGCTTGTGTGGTGGTTGTGAGTCGGAGTTTGTCGAGTGGTCTTCGGCGTAACGTGGGTGTTTTTGGAGCCCAGTTCCTGCTACTGTTAGTGAGGGGTCGTGCCCCCTTCATCTCGACCTACGAGGATTTGGTTCAGCAGAACGAGTGAGGCCCCCATTCTTTTCGTCGTCCCGTTGTACGCGTCCTGACGCGTCTCCCGTCGCCATTGAGGCGGTTATGCATTCACCCCCTTTTCGCCGTTGTAACACCGAAGGTACCTACCACCTACGATTGCAGCTCGTCGCAACTCAACTGTACCAGGCTCCCTCGCCGCCTACGCATTAAGGTATGTGCCTTTAACCTGATTACCGCTGTGAACGCGAGTGTTACACATTACTACTCATTACTACGCTAGTGTATTCATTCAGACTTGCAGACTGTTCATGCCGTGAAGGCTAATGTAAATCGTCGCTGCCCTTGCATAAGGCAACGTGTATCTTTGTACCTACTCATTACTACGCTAGTGTATTCATTCAGACTTGCAGACTGTTCATGCCGTGAAGGCTAATGTAAATCGTCGCTGCCCGCCGTATAAGGCCACGTACATGTTTGTACTCGTTACTACCTATTATTGCTGTTCACTAATGTTCAACATCTGTCGTTAAGTTTAGAGCGCGCGTGCCAGCTGGTGCCTTTAATTATAGATTAAGGTTAGATACAGGGCGACGCATTCTGCTACCCCATTGTAACCCGAAGTGAAATATATGATTGGTTAGTTAAGGGAACTATTGTTTGTTTCGGTTTGTGCATGTTCTGTTACAGATAGACGCCCCTTTATTGTACGAATTATTGTACGACGGAACGAGGAAGCTGTGAGCGTGCAGGTGAGTGAGACAGCTGCGTAGTCGTGGTCGGATTGACACCTAATCACAATCCTTGCTTAAGGCAATCCCGAAATTGTTATTTGACCTTGCAACTCTTGAGTAATCTTATTGGCGGAGTATTTTTGCATGCTTCGCTCCCGTCTAACCGTCCAGGCCCGGTTAGCCGGGTTAAGACAGGCTTGGTGGCGCCCTCATAATTTCGACATACCCTGTATATATTATGCCACAACGCGCTTGCCCAGAACGTATCGTGTGACTCACGCCCGACTCCCTGAGCGTTCCAGCCGTGGCCTATTAGCCTATTTCGAACCGATTTCAGGGCAAGTGTGTCAGGTTTTCAGGACTGATTCCGTGGTGCGATGCTCACCTTGGGTGGGTGTCGTAAAGTCCTTTTAATACCGTAACACATTTTTAAATTATCAAAGAATATAGTGTATCATAACATAATTCCTCAATTAAGAAAAACATTTTTAATAAACTCGTTTTATTTCAAATGTATTTTCTTAATTCGTTATTTAATTAATAAATTTTGTAGAACCCATCCAAATATCCTATTATCTAAATTAATAACAATCAACACCTATTTACATCTATCTATTTTAAAATTACTATAGAAACGAAATAATTAACTTTACCAACCAACAACATTTAATGCAATATTTACAGATTTTCATGTTTTCAAAATTTTCGTTATATATGGGTAAATCATTGTAATATGAAATCTTCCTCTAATTCGTCCATCTGTATCATTTATTAATTTATATGTATTGTTATTAAAAGTTTTCTGTATCCTATATGGTCCCTCATATGTGTATAATAACTTTGCACATATTTTTTCCTTTCGGTTAGCTACTTTAAGTTTTTTAACAATTACTAAGTCCCCTATATTAAATTGTACTCATTTCTTAATTTTCTTATTCTGTTTATTTTCGTACCTATCATGAATTATTTTCAATCTGCTTTTAGCTTTATCTAACAATTGCATTATCTCAACATCACATTGTTCTCTTCTCCATGGTCTAGCTGGAATTATTTGTTGACACAAAGTAATTGGACTAATCTCGGTCGTTGTATTTGGAACATTGTTTATGAAATTCTCCACATCTATCAAATATTGAACCCATTTATTATGCTGTTTATATGTTAATATTCTTAAATATTTACCTAATTACTTCTTTAATATACCTCTCTGCAATGTTACTTTGAGGATGTCTTATGCTACAGAAACAAATCTTAATCCCCCTTTTATCTAAATTGTTTATTAATCTTGCATTTCTAAAATATGTTGCGTTGTCTGCTAAAATTCTTTTTGGTTTACCTACTTGTTCTTCAAAATTTCTAATTGACTTAATAACATGTTTAGTATTACAATTTTTCGCTGGATATAACTTTATAAATTTTGAAAATGCATCTACCATAATCAGAATATGCTTAAACCCATATTGTCCTGTAACTAAGTTTGATAAGTAATCAATAGCTACTAGTTCCATCGGTTCATTTACCCTAATACTTTTTACAATATTCTGATTCTTGAAGTTCTTTTCCTTTGCGAATTGACAAATTTGGCACGTTTGAATGAGTTTTTTAATTAATTTAATATCATTCTTCGTATAAAAACATTCCCTAAACATTAACCAAACTTTTCTAGTTCCACAATGTCCAAATATTGTATGAATTTCCTCTACGATTTCTAACATGTCTTCTTTACTTAAAACCAATAATTCTTTATTTTCTATGACCTTTACCAACAAGTTTTCCTTAATTTGATACCCTTTATAATTGTTATCTTGACTTTGTAATACTAACGTTTTTAATTCTTGAATTTCTTCTACGTTCTGCTTATTTAAAACTTCTTGTTTCGACAATCTTCCTTCCTCATAAATTTTCTCAATTCCAATCAGGATCTGTTTCGGTTTTTCATAGTTAGGTATATCTTTTCTACTTAAGAAATCTGCAACTACATTTAACTTTCCTGGCCTGTGTTTGATATCAAATTCGTATTGTTGTAAATACAATGCCCATCTGTATAACCTGTCATTATGGAAAGTTTTATTTTTTAAAAACGAAATCGCAGAATTATCCGTTCCAATATCAAATTTGTTCCCTGTTAAATAAAATTTCAGCTTATTAATTGCGAATATAATTGCCAACATTTCTTCCTCTGCTACCGTGTATCTAATTTCATACCCTTTTAATATTCTTGAGATAAAACATATGGGTACTTCTATCCCATCTTGAACTTGTATTAGTTCTGCTGCAATTGCTTGATCAGATGCATCCGTACGTAGTATAAACTTCTCTTCAAAATTCGGATATTTCAGCAATAATCCTTCATAAAACCTCTGTTTGATAGTATTCACTGCCTTTTCTCTTTCTTCATTCCAAGACCATTTAACATCTTTTCTTAATAATTGCACTAATGGTAATGTCAACTCTGAGTAGTTACTTATTAACCTTTTGTAATAATTGAAAACACCTAATAACCCCCTTCATTTTTTTAGATTTGTTGGACGAGGTAAATTCTTGATTTCTTCAAGACGTTTTTCATTTATGGTTACTCCATTTCTACTTATTTCATATCCCAAATATGTTACATTATCCTGCATAAATACACATTTTAAAATATTCAGTTTTAATCCATTTTTGTTTAATGTCTCTATTACAATTGCTAAATGTTGTAAATGTTGTTGTTCGTTTTCAGAAAACAATAAAATATCATCGACGTAATGCACACAAAAGTCTTCAAATTGGTTTAATATTTTCTGCATTGCTCTAACTAAAGCTGCACAATAAGTCGATAGCCCAAATGGTACCACTTTAAAGTGAAAAATCTCCCCATCAATACTAAAACCAGTATATTTTCTCGATTCTTCATGTAGCGGAATCAGCCAAAACGAATTTTTCAAATCTAATTTTGTAAAAACTTTCTTATCCCAAATTCTGCTTAACAATCCATCAATCGTTTGTGGAGATTCGTATTGTGGCTTTGTTATTTGATTAATTCTGCGTGCATCCAAACATAAACGTAAAGAACCGTCACGTTTTTTAACTACCACTAATGGATTTATAAAATTGCTCTTTGAGGATTCTATTACTCCATCTTTTATCATTTTCTTAATTTCATTCCTTACTTGTTCTCTTAATGCAAATGGAATAGGATAAGATTTGCTATTAAAACCTTTCGTTTCGTCAACCTACAACTTATGAATGTATTTCTGTGCTTGTCCTACCTTTTCATTAATAATATCTTTTTTTCTATAGCACATGTTAAAGTGTGCTTTTATCAGCTGAAAACAAAAGGTCAAGTTTTACTTTAACAGCAAGGGTAGATAAAGTAGCACTTTAACATCAAGGATAGATAAAGTAATTTAATTTTTTAACTTTTGTTTAAATTAAATATGACAGCTTCGTATTATCGTAGCAACCCAATCTAGCTACTGACATTTTGAAATGTGATTAACTGTCATTATTTTCTTTTGAAATTGTTAAAGTTCTTGCTATAGAAAAAAATATTGTATTATACACGACGATAAAGTTATTTCTATCCACTCTTGAATCATTAACGTCTCGACTGCGTCTCGACGTTAAACGATTCACTCGTGGATAAAATTTAACTTTATCGTCTTGTATAATAAATTACTATATTTCTGTTGATTATTTCTAATATTCGGCCTTCATATTGCTTATTATTTTCAGCTATTTTCAAATCATTCAGCAAAACCCCCTTATAATTATTATCACTCTGTATATCACATATTACATTATTATTAATTATTATACCTTCCTTATACTTCATTGTATCTCCAATTCTATCTAATTGAACACACTTATTTTCTCGGCTGACTCTATTGGTACAGTTCCAAGATTTTTTTACCCCTTTTAAATGAATACACGTTTGTGTTCCATCAATATGAATCCCTAATTGCTGAATTACATCAATTCCTAACACCATATCGACAGTGAGACCTTTTATTATAAACAATCTAACAAAATCTTCCCATTGATTTATACTTATCTTTACATTTAACACTCGGTTTGTGGTTGATATCTTTCTTTTGGTTGCTGATAGCAAATCTATTTTATTTACTTTAATTATATTCTTGTACAGGACATCTAAATTATTTAAAATTACTTCCTCATTTATTAAAAATGTGATCATATTTCATAATAGAATACTGTCTTCTTTTTAGTAGTACAATGGCATCATCTATCTTTTAATATTTAATATTCATAACTATTTAAATGCTAAAATACGTGTGGTTCTTCATAAAAAATTTTTTTTTAAATTACTATTTACATTTTTACAAGTTCCGAGTTTCCTTTTGTTATCTTAATACTCTTTTAAAAGTATTTTCAGTAGTCTTTTGAACATCAAACACAGACTTCATTATGTCATCTAATTTCACTAAGTAGGTCATCGGCTGTTCTCCTATCCTACCTTCAAAAATGGGCAACATATCTGCTTGTATCCCCATGTAATTTCCTCTTAAACTTCCATTTTGAATTCCTGTGCCTTCTTGTATTTTCTTCAATGAATCTTCTACCTCTTTTAACTTGGTCGACTGACTTTCTTCTAATGAGTTCACTCTGCTTTTATTATCTTTAATTTCTTCTTGCATCTGGTTACTTTGACTTTGTATGTGCTTTAACTTTCCATCTAACTCTTCTTTATCCTGTACTGACTTAGTTTCCATAATCTTTGTTAAATTTTCTTCTATCTCTTTTCGTTCCTCCTGTCTTTCTTTTCTCACCTCATTCTTGAGTTCCTCCTTATAACTTCCTAATGTTTCACTCATCTTATTAATTTGTGCTTGCAATTCTTGCTTATTCTCTATTTGCACCTTATTAAATTCTTCTCTTAATCCCAATATCGATTCTTCCATCCTTTTTGCCTGTTCTTTTTGCTCCTCAATTGCCTGTTGCAAATCCTTTTTCAACTCTTCCGCATTCTTCGCAAAATCCTTCCTCAGCTCTGCTGTATCCTTCTTGCTTATCTCAGCATTTTTCTCAATTTTCTCCGCAGTTTTCTGTATTGACTGTAGTAATTCTTTCTTCGACCTGTTTTCCCTTTCCTCAGCTTCCCTATTACTTTGCTGCATCATTCTTTCCATTGACTGTAATGATTGCATTTGCATTTGCATTTGCTGCATCATTCCCATTATTTGTTTCATCCTGTCATCTTTTTCTGTATGTTCTTCCTGTAACCTTACCTGGTCTCCTTGTACTTCCATTTCTAGCTGTCCTTCTTCACCTTCTACTCCTGCGCTACTCGCCACTACTTCCATCTGTTCTGGTCCTTCTTCTTTCTCTTCTTCCACCTTCTTGCCTTTCCTTGTAACCCTTTTATCTGCCATCTTTCAGTTAAATTGTTTAAATGTACCTATTTTTTATTATAACCCTTTATAATTAATCGTATATCTTTATATTTTATTTACCAATTGAATCCGTTATCCAATACTTTAGTTACTCAAATTAAATGTCCTATTCTGTTACTCTATTTTTGCTCAAAAGAACTTAGTTATGATACCCTTTTACCTTTTTACAATTCTGTTCTTTTATTCGTGATTGTTAATTACAAATTAACCATAAACCTGGTTTATCAGCTATATTCAAATAAACGGGTTTGATTGTATTTTCTAATCTTACGTTTGACTTTTCAATTACCTGACATTGACAAGCTACATCAATTTGCTATGCCCTCTCGTTGCGGCGCCATAAAATTTGCTATGTTATGCTAGCTGATAAATTTATTTAAATTATCGTATTACTTTGCCCTTTATTTTTAACTTTCAATTCAAATCCGTATTTTACAATATTATTAATGAAACTCTCTCAGGTAGTTCGCAATATCTAGTAACCCAATGATTGACTTGTCAAATTCTCTTTGTTTAATTGCCAGTTCATTGACTTTCAAAAAAATTGACACCTAACGTCAAATTAATCAATATTCAGAACGAATATCAAGGTTTTTACAATAAGATCTAATATTCAATTCTTTCACCAATCTCTTATGTAAGTATGAAATTCAATTATATTTTTATACCTTCTTACTGGTTATAGCTTTATAAATGTTTCATTTAACCTTTTAAAACACAAACCTGATTTAACACTTTGCTTGTTAATACTACCAAAATCCTTCCAAGCTGGATCCTCACTCCGACTGCACTCAAACACCTGCTGGGTCCTTATCCAACTGCATCACATCCTATACTGGATTCCTGTCGTTGTCCCCTGCTGCTGTCAACTTCAAGTATCCTAGCTCCTGTACTGGATTACTGCAGCTCCGATCCCTCTCTGGTAAGTGTCAGCATAAATCTTGTTCCAAATATGAATTTGTCTCTTTTTTAGATGGTCCTACGTCTTCAATGATACCCACAGGTTTCCCAAAAACAATTCGCTGCACGTACTAACCTCTTGTTTGTGGCTTGTATTCCATTTCCAATGTAGTATCAATAATATCCTCACTCCAAAGCTTGTCCCTTTATTTCTTGTTTTTAATATTTTATTTTATGTTTCCACCTCGAAGATTTTGCTTTTAACCCATATAATTTGCATCAACCATAACATTTACAAATTATACAACATTTATTAATGTTTCTTTATTCGAAAATCACACCCATATCAAATTATGTATACATTTTTTAAGTTGTTTTTTTAGTAACTAATTAAACAAATTACAAATTATTACTACTAGACACGATTCTTGCTGCCTCCTATCTACATTTTTTTATATAATCAAAACAGATATTTTATTTTAATTATCATAACAGATACATTTTAGTAGTAACCTTAGTATTTATTCCTATTCAGAATTTTCTTATTACAGATTAAGTTTGAGTAATCAATCATTATGCTATTATTTGACTAACCAATAATAAGAAAGTTAATTTTATTATACTTTAACATGTATTTAGATCCATTAATTTGCTTATATCTGACTTCCAAATTTATTTGACTAAACTGTTTCTTTAGTATTCATTTTTAAATTATCAAAGAATATAGTGTATCATAACAGTATGTATAATCTGTAACCTCACTTACCTTGCGGTGTAGAGGTTGGTGCTTAATGCGCTGGCATCTGGTGGTACAATGCTCAACTTTCCCCGGATTCGGGATACAGAGTTAGAGCGCTTTACATCACTTCCGAATGATAGCATTCTGTAGAGGTTTTCATCAGCATTTTTTTATTTTTGAAAATCTCACCGGGATGCATTTAGGCACAATGTACGCGATTTCGGCACCCAACCGCGCTACAGGCTATTTGATTGGTCAGCGCTGCATAAGAGTACAGATTGCTTCTAAAGGGCCAGCGTCAAGTGCATTTTGCTCATTGGTTTTAGTCTATATTCCAGTAGTGTTGGGGTATTTATCAGTGAATTCCAATTATTTCAAGTTTTTAATCAGCTATGTTGCCAAAAGCTATTAACTGCAAGTTAAAAGAAGTTTCAGGTGATTGTGTAACGTTTTACGCCAGTATTAAAAACTTAGAAGAATGTGATTCTTGGGTTAAGGTCTTTTCACGCAGTACTGCAGTAGCATTATCAGCGTTACCAGCATCACTTGAGACAAGACAACTTTTTGAGACTTACTTTGACAATGGTATGGTAATTACGGATTCTATTAATTATCATCTGAATACACTTGAATTGGAAGCAGATGAAAGTGAACTGGCAAATTGTTCGCTTTTTGCACCATAGAATACTGAACTCTGATAAAGGCATTGGTAAGCATTTACCTCTTCATGTTTAATTACCCTGTATTTTGGTTTTTTTACAAGGTAACACTATATTTCATTGCATTTGATACTAATAATAATAATGTCTTTATTCTCTTAAATAAATAATACATTATCATAGTGTTAAATAAAACACAGCCGAAGTTCTGCTCGACAAAAAACTGTCAGCTGCTCTAGTACTTAACCCACAAATAATTTTACTAGTATATAAAAACTTAAGTACCTATATAATGTAATGACCTGCTTCCGACATAACACCCGTGTCCGCCAAAATAAAATAAAATATCAGACAATAGTTGATAGTAGATAAATGATACAACTTTTGTATTTTGTTATGACAGTAACTCACCCGCACTGCCCAATGCTAAGCAACAAGCAACTCCTTTATGTTTTTTCTAAAAGTAGAAAAAGAACTACTGAAAATGTGAGAAGAAATGTGGGTGATGCATTTAACCGCGTAGTATGAATAAGACCGCTTGAAAATTTGTTTTCGGTGTGATGGTACCGTGAGGCGGCCCCTGTGTCGGAGATTTAGATTATGTAACTCAGTGCGATATAATATTTTTTTATGCAAATACTGTGGAGTTTTTGACATTACTATTTTACGATAGAGACAAGCACGATGCAAATACCCTCTACTACTCATATTCAGCCAATCTACATCTTTTAGTTTATGTGATATTCTTTCATATTTACATAATCCATAAACTAATCTTAAACAAGAATTTTGCATTCTTTGTATGATATTGATGTCAAAAACATATAAGCAAGGACCATATACAACATCACAGTAGCCAAACTGAGACAGCACTAGCGAGTTACATAAATTTATTTTCATTTTTATATCAAGGAGATGTCTGTTGTTAAATATTGTTTTAAGATTAAAAAATGCGCGGTGCATACATCGACTTATATGTTCTTTAAAACGTAATTTATAGTTATCTGAAGTCCTAGACTTTTTACTACATTTTGAAATGGTATTGCGATATTATTTAATTTGACAGGAAACTCAGTAATGCATTGTGCTCGTTGCTTTTTGTTACCAAACATAATAACATTGGATTTTAGAGGATTAAGTTGTAAACAGTAGGTATTCGATATTTTAAAAAAATTATCTAAATCAGAATTCAAGTTTCTACAGGCGTTAACACGTTCTTCTAGTTTGAAGGACATATAAATTTGTGTGTCATCGGCATACGAATGACAATTGGCGTATTTTAAGTATGTGGAAAATGTCGAAGTGTAGATAGTAAATAGGATGGGACCCAGGATAGACCCCTGTTGAAAGCCACACGTGACTTCAACAACATCAGACGTTTGATTTGCTACTATAACCCTTTGAGATCTGTTTTGTAAATATTTTTCAAATAACCAGTTCTAAAGCCGGATTGGGTATTAGGAAGAATTTTGCAATTTTTCAAATGCTCACTCAGTTGAAATGCCATGGCTTTCTCCAAGACCTTCGACAATGTAGGAAGGATGCTAATTGGTCTTAAGTATTTGAGTGCTGATGGTTCTGTTACTTTTGGTACGGGGATAATATTAGCTCTTTTCCAACACTTTGGAAAAACTGAATTCATTAGACAAAAGTTGATAATATGGGTAAGTATTGGTAAAAGAAACGGTATACTAGCTTTAAGTAAGAAAATACCTATTCCATCCACTCCTACAGCTTTTGATTTAATATATACTATATAGATATTTTAGAACATCAATTTCTGACACGCTTCGGAATTTGAAAAACACATTTACTGAGGGTTTAATGTTACTATTATAAAAAGAGATCATTTCTACCGTATCCGAAGTATAGGTAACTTTTGGAATTGAGTTTATAAAGTACTGATTAATAGAATTTGGATCACTCAAATGTAGAGTAGTTCTTTACTGCTTTTTTTATCTTTCACTATATCAACATTTTTAAGTGCTCGCCAAAATGCTTTTAAATACTTAGACTGAAATTAATTTTTATCATCTCTATATGTTTTGATTTGAGGCTTGATATTGAGGCGATCAGTTACCACCTTACACGAGATAAGGTCATGATCGGAAGTTTCAGGTACATTTACAACTTTAACTTAGTTTATTAATTCTGAAATATTGGTGATAATCAAATCTAAAAGAGAAGTATAACGCGTAGGTACTTACACTATGTTAAGTCATTTTGCTATTTCAGATGCTTAATCGCATTTCACGCCGTTAGTTAGGTCATTTTGGTATTTTGAATAGCCGCCTAAGCTTTGAGCAGCGCGCCCGTATGCTAAGCCCTTTTAGCTCTTTATTTGGCTCCATCGCCTAATTCCAGAATCACGATTTCGCACATAGTTAGCCTAAAAAGCAGTATTTGTCGTCGGTTGGAGCTCTCCTCTGATGGCGTTTTCCGAATTTCGAATAGCACGCTGTCGTGGCGTGATGCCAGCGTGGCCCGCATTGGTTCGTTTCATTTAGCACGCTGTGGCGGCGTGATACCAGCGTGGCCCGCATTGGCTTGTTTCATTTTATCGCCTTGCGATTCGCTGTGGTTTAGTCACGTGGGGGACACGGCCAAGGTGACCTTTGCGAGCGCGTCCCTTTGGGCATTCAGCCGAGAGCCGTCGTTAAAACAAGAGGTCGGATAGTGTATGTGAGTTCGTGCGGCGCTCCCGCCATTATGGCGGGGGCGTCAGTCGTTTTCCCGTCGGGTGCTGCTTCAGCAGTTATGTTGCGGGCGTTTTCGCCTTGAAGGGAGTCTTCCAGAGCCCGTGGCAGAGAACGCTTGTGTGTGGTGGTGGTGATTCGAAATTTGTCGAGTGATCTTCGGCGTAACGTGGGTGTTTTGGAGCCCAGTTCCTGCTACTATTAGTGAGGGGTCGTGCCCCCTTCATCTCGACCTACGAGGATTTGGTTCAGCAGAACGAGTGAGGCCCCCATTATTTTCGTCGTCCCGTTGTACGCGTCTTGACGCGTCTCCCGTCGCCATTGAGGCGGTTATGCATTCACCCCCTTTCGCCGTTGTAACACCGAAGGTACCTACCACCTACGATTGCAGCTCGTCGCAACTCAGCTGCACCAGGCTCCCTCGCCGCCCACGCATTAAGGTATGTGCCTTTAACCTGATTACCGCTGTGAACGCGAGTGTTACTCATTACTATTCATTACTACGCTAGTGTATTCATTCAGACTGCAGACAGTTCAGGCCGTGAAGGCTAATGTAAATCGTCGCTGCCCTTGCATAAGGCAATGTGTATCTTTGTACCTATTATTGCTGTTCACTAATGTTCAACATCTGTCGTTACTTTGTACCTATTATTGCTGTTCACTAATGTTCAACATCTGTCGTTAAGCTTAGAGCGCGCGTGCCAGCTGGTGCCCTTAATTATAGAGTAAAGTTAGATACAGGGCGACGCATTCTGCTACCCCATTGTAACTCGAAGTGAAATATATGATTGGTTAGTTAAGGGAACTATTGTTTGTTTCGGTTTGTGCATGTTCTGTTACAGATAGACGCCCCTTTATTGTACGAATTATTGTACGACGGAACGAGGAAGCTGTGAGCGTGCAGGTGAGTGAGACAGCTGCGTAGTCGTGGTCGGATGGACACCTAATCACAATCCTTGCTTAAGGCAATCCCGAAGTTGTTGTTTGACCTTGCAACTCTTGAATAATCTTATTGGCGGAGTATTTTTGCATGCTTCGCTCCCGTCTAACCGTCCAGGCCCGGTTAGCCGGGTACGACAGGCTTGGTGGCGCCCTCATAATTTCGACATACCCTGTATATATTATGCCACAACGCGCTTGCCCAGAACGTATCGTGTGACTCACGCCCGACTCCCTGAGCGTTCCAGCCGTGGCCTATTAGCCTATTTCGAACCGATTTCAGGGCAAGTGTGTCATGTTTTTAGGACTGATTCCGTGGTGCGATGCTCACCTTGGGTGGGTGTCGTAAAGTCCTTTTTATACCGTAACAACTAATTGCTCCAAGCCCAAGCCATTTATGCAGGCATTCAGTTGGTCAACCCCTAAGCTGCCACAGTCTAACATATTGACATTGAAGTAGCCTACACATATAACGTTTTCTGAAATACCTAAACTAGAAGAAATAATATTATCAAAATTATCGAGAAATTGCAATAGGTTAGATTTAGGAGGCCTGTAAATGTTCCCAAAAAGTATATTAGACTTTTTGCTAATACTTATATTTAACCACAATTGTTCAACTTCAAAATTTAGTGTGACTACTTTAAATTTAAAATTTACTTTTTATATACGGGGTGTTTCCAAAATGTTGCGCCAAACTTTACAGGCGACTTCTACAGCTCAAAATAGTTAAAAAAGTTTATATGAACACATGTCCGCAAACTCTTTCTTTTCAAGCTATGACTCGTTTTCCGCACCAATAGAAAATGTAGAAGTGCTAGAACGAGTCTAGGACATCTCGGCTCAGTCATCTCGGCGTCGCCACTTCGGCGCCGCCATCTCGGCGCGGAGCCAGCTCGGCGCCGGAACAACTCGGCGCGAAGCCACCTAGGCGCCAGCCAACTCGGCGCAAGACCATCTCGGCGCCGAATTCAAATTCGCAAACTACAGTGTGCACTACGTAAGAAAATTATTATAAACAAATAATAAATAAAGTGATCGCCAAAAAGCTGGCATTAAATGAAAAAAAAATTACTTAGAATTTTCTGGAAAATCAAACACTGACGACCAGAGGTGCTTGCAAAGTGATTACAAATGGGTCAAACAAAAGTTGTCACGTTATCAGTAAAATTTTACATTTTTAAAAATAGTTACGAAACATGCATTTACTAGTTGTTTTCTGGCCTTGAAATTGTTGAGTTAGCTAAAACTAACACACAATAAAAAATCGTATGGAAATCTTGTTTAATTCCCGAAAAATTGTACTTTTTGGATTTACACAACTTCGAAAAACGTCATTTTTTAACTAATATCACTCAATATATCTAATACGGGCTAAATAGGTTTTCGGACCAGCTGTCATCCTGTATAAAGTAAAATGTAAACATTACCAGTATTTTTATATATTTATATACAGGGTGATTTTTAAGTTGATTCTTTCCGTTTACCAGGAAATAGAGGGTGTTAAAGTTTCAAATTAAAAACTAAACTTTGGCGCAAAGGCGTCAAGCAATGACCTGCCAATTAGTTTTCCATTGTAATTTTCTTAATGTTATTGCTACAATAATGACTCATGTTTATGAAAATAATGAATAAGTGAATATGCTTATTATTTACCGTGAGTGTCATCAAAATGCCGCTGCCGCATCGCTCTTATACGCGGAATGTGTGTGTAGAAGCGAATGCTGATAATTTTGAACATATCATTTAAGTTAGATTCAGTTTAGTTTAATTTTCGTTAAGTAATTTTAATTCTTAATTTGAAACTTTAACACCTTGTACCTTCATTAGTTTTTTTTATTTCGCAAAAGTGGTAACGTTTTTTTAGCTTTATATCTTGGTAAAAGGAAATCACCCTGTATACACAGTGTGTCCCCGGATAGGTGAAACGACTCTGGAAAAAAGTAAAAAAAATTCGATATAAATTTTCATTTTTTGGGGTTCAGCCCTGCTTGGTTAAAGGCGAATTTCTAACAGCATTTCAGTTTTCAAAAGTGAAGTATGCTTTAAAAATTTTCAAAAAACCTATTTTACTGTAGAGTAGCGTGCCTTTTATGTAGCAAATACGACAAAAAGTTATTAAGAAAAGTTGTTTAGAATCAACATCTAGGCTCCTATACCAAATTTCAAAATCCTCGGCCAACTTTGATCTCTCACATTTTCTTTTATGTTTAGGTCCCATATCAAAGAATTTTACTTTCAACAAAGACTGCTATGGAAAAACACATATTTTTAACAAAGTTTTTTATTTCATAACAAAAAAACTTTGTTAACAATAAAATTCTTTGATTTGTGAACTAAACATTAAAGAAATATTTGTCACATAAAAAGCACTTTACTTAGGTAGAAAATCGCGTTTTTCTAAATTGTGTAAATCCAAAAAGTGCTATTTTTCGGAAATTAAGCAAGATTTCAATGAGATTTTTTATTGTGTGTTAGTTTTAGCTGACTGAACAATCTCAAGGCCTGTACACTTTTTTGTAAAATGTGTCTCTATCTTGACTAGTAAATGCATGTTTTGTAATTATTTAAAAAAAAAATGTAAAATTTTACTGAGAACGGAAGTCACGTAACAATTTACGTTGGGCACATTTGTAATCACTTTGCAGCCACCTCTGGTCGTTAGTGTTTGATTTTTCAAGTAATTCTAAATATTTTTTTTCATTTGATGCCAGCTTCTTGGCGATCACTTTATTTATTATTTGTTTATAATAATTTTCTTACGTAGTGCACACTGTAGTTTGCGAATTTGAATTCGGCGCCGAGATGGCCTTGCGCCGAATTGGCTGGCGCCGAGATGGCTCCGCGCCTAGTTGTCCCGGCGCTGAGCTGGCCCCGTGCCGGGATGGCGGCGCCGAAGTGGGCGCCGAGATGGCGACGGCGAGATGTCCGGCTTCGTGCTAGAACAACGGGCTATCCAGTTCTTGTGTATAAATTCAAAATCGACCGGGAATTATCAAGCGTGTAAGACAGTCGATGATGCATCGTGTGCAGTCTTGTATGGAAGCAAATGGACAACATTTTAAACAATTACTGTAGTTATTGTTACGGCAAATTACTTTAAACCACTGTTGTAGAAAACGAGTCATAGCTCGAAAACGAAGACTTTTAAAATTATTTTGAGCTGTAGAAGTCGCCTGTAAAGTTTGGCGCAAAATTTTGGATACACCCTGTATATACTTACACCACCACCCCTTGACAATCGATCGTTCCTCACGAAATTGTAGCCATCGATTTTGACTCTTGATTTGGTAAGTCACTCTTCAGCCAGGTCTCCGTCACCGCCACCACATCATAATTTTGCTCAAGAATGTGATTCTTAAACGAATTGAAGCTACTCACTCAGGAGCGAGCTAACGCTCAAGTGAGCTATCTTCATTGCCTTAAACAAGATTAATAAAATAAAACAATTAAATTTTTATTCATAGCGGACACGTAAATAAATTTTAGGTAAAAAAAATTAACCCAAAATCACTTTAAAATCTCTAAAATAGAACTAAGAATTTTATAAAAAAACACGCTAAACAATCTTATTTAACTAACCCATCTTCTGTACAGCAAAAAAAATAAATAGAAATAATAATACTAAAGTAGTATTTTATTTAGTTCGTCTATTGCGACTACGCATCTCTTGTTTTTGTTCAATATAATAATACGACCATCGGACGACCAGACATTTGTAGCCCCAAATTTTTTTACAGCTTCTTGTAGTAGCAGAAACCTATTTTTGGTAAGGTCTTCACGTATAATGACTCCTGTTGACTTTAGCAGCTTCTTGTTAGTAAACACCATATTGCGTTTTTGATAGCTAATGAACTTGACAATGATAGGCCGAGCTCTCGACTTTCTTTTCGAATCGGTTTTATCGGTCTTAATGATACAACGTCCAAGGGGCCTGCCGGCAGGACATTTTGTCCTGCCGGCAGGCCCTAAAATTGAATGTGTGATTTTATATATGATGCGGTCCTTCTAGAAGTACAAAAATGTCACCAACGGAAAGTGCGTAAAATTTTGCCTATCTCTTGTGCAGGTTTGAACTCGATTGTTCAAACCGCATAGAAATTATCGGATGATATTGGTTTGCGAGTAGTTTCTCTCCGTTAGCAGTGGCGTTCGGACGTTTGTTGCTCCGCTGCACAATAATGGTCACAAAAATTAAGATAAACGATCGTGTATTCACGAAAGCTACGAATTTTGATGATGGCATCAACAATTGGAGTCTGTCTATGTTTGGATCGGGATTCCCACATAAATTATAGATTAAGTTTGTTTCTTGTTATTACCTTTTATGTTTCTTGTTTTTACGTTTGTACTGAATGGAACACAAGTTTATTTTTATATCACAGAAAAAGAATAAATATTGTTTATTTTATAGTAAAAGCGCATTTATTTCCTAAAACCTACAAAAAAGAAACGTATCAAAAAAAAACATTAGACTACGCCACTAGAAAAAGGAGATGTACTGCCCGAAGCTAAAAAGTCCTGCCTGAAGGACAGAACACATTAGAAATCAAAGGCCTGCCAGCAGGACAAAGTGGCCGGTACAACTGTCCTTCTGGAAGCTCCTTCCGGCAGGACAGTTGTTTGGACGTTCTATCATTAACCACACCAACACGATGTGTACGGTCTAGGTCAGATTTGAAAATGTTCAGTTTCATTTTATTGTTAAATAATAATCATCATCATCTTCCAGGTTTAAACCTTTAAGGTTTGTTCCGGTCTCATGCGGGTGGGAATTGATCAGTCCACCGCTTTCTGGGTCGCCCTATTCTCCTTTTCCCACGTGATCTATAGTGCAGGATTTGTTCGTTCATTCTAATTACATGTTCCATCCAGTTATTCCTATATTCTTTTATAATCAAGCACTGTGTAGCCTGCTACTCTTCGTAGAAATTTCATTTCTGTTGATATCCCAAATATGCGAACACAATTCCTTCGGCTATATTGCGCATGTTGATCAAGGATGAGTTTTTGTTTCGATAGCTCACACTTTAATAATTCATTTTCATTTGCCACTTCAGTATTTAACTTACGAAGGTCTTCCATTTCAACTATTATTGAATCAATTTTTTCTTCTAATTTTTGCAGGAGTGCATTTGATAAATTTTTTACAATGCCGTTAACAAAATCCTCTTTTGGGAACAGCTCCTTTAAATGCTCACTGAATATCGCTTGAATATCTTCCACTTGAGATTTTGTAAAAAGCATGATGCTTTTGTTGAAAATTTCTTGTAGCAATTTTTTTACACTCACACAGCTTGGATATTAATAAGATACGTTTATATATTTTAATAACCAATTTTAAGAGAAGTAAATATCAATATTGTAGCTACACATAACTCGACACACATCTATTCGCGACACGGGCTCATGTCGGAATCTAATAAAATGACTTAAATTGTAATTACCTATATAAATAAAATTCACAACATTTAATTTCATTATAAAAAAATAGACATACACTATCTACTTTTTTAATGTTTTTATCATTCATAAAGATTTAAATACATATACTTAAAATAGTCCTTTAAATAGCTTACAGGTTATTTACTCTTATAATTAAGCACACTAAATTTACGTTTCTTAATTTAAATATAAAAACAAATATTATTCTAATAATCTACAAGTGTCTTACTTACTGGTCTACAGATAATGAGACAAAATTATATATAAATTTAACAAATGTACAGCTTCAAATATTTCGCTACAGTTTTTAACCAAACCACTAATATTCTAACCTGAAAATGTTTTGAGGGTAATGACCATATTACATGCTTAAAATTAAACAGAATCTAACGTTAGCAACACGATTATGAAATAATTCAGCAGAGCTTTTTTCCTAAAGTCGTGATTGAATTATTTACTTAATCAGAGGAGTTCTTCGCTTCACGTAATCAGGCTTTCGATAAAATTGTCCAAGCGTACACTCAAGTCTGCTGCTCAATGCAAATTACTAGATATTCATTAAGAATGATTCAGCTGGTTTCGAAATGTTTCAATCACGAGCGACCGATTGATAATTATAGCACTTCTGAAACAATTACGTTCTATGCAAGCATGCAATGTTAGGAGTTTACCTGAAAATCGTTGTTTTGTAACTCTGACTAACTACACTTTTCTAAATAAAAAAGTTATATATCATATCTGTCAAGTAATTTATATTCAGCATATTTGAAAACAACAGTTTTACGCTAGTAGTATGTAAAAAACCGAATTTGATCGTTTGTGAACTTTAGATTAAATATTGAATCAGAGAACAAAACAGTTGACATTCTAGTTTAATTCATTATTAAGTAAATAGCATAACAAAGGACAGTAACAAGTACATTAGCAAAAAAATGCATAGCTATTGTCAGTTTAATGCAAAATATTTACTCGTTTTAGTATTTCAAAATTCAACATAAGTTTTTTTACATAACGTGTATCTCAAAAGATGGTAGAAGTAGAATGAACACTGAAATTAGTTTCTAATTTGCAAATGCAACTATTTTTATACTTATTTTTACGTAAATTTATAGCTGCATTCATAAATTAGGAACCCCATTCGACAATGAAAGCTTTGGGACACACGTTACAATTTATACAGTCAACTAAACATTATTCACAGTGTGATTTAATAGTCGTAAAGCTACGTGTTAAAAATAGCTAGTACAGTTGTATAAATTGTATATATTGCGCATCCCAACTCTTTAATTATTTTCGTCGCTATTAAAAGAATTTGCCATTAGAAACGACTGTGCAATAAAAACTTAAAGACTACACGGCTCCCCTATGGTAACGATTACGTTGGAGTGACTGACTTCTCAAGGACGAAACAAAGAAGAAATTAGCATATGCTGGTAGCAATTACAACTTTAGTTCAGTTCTGATTGTTACAACAATAATCCACTCGTATGCGTGTGAATTCCTGTAAAATATACACAATGTGAAATTAATCATTCTGAATTGTCTGCATATTAACTGGCTGTCATCAGTTGCAAATTAACAATAAAATGACATACATTTGATTATGTTTTACTGTTTAATAAAATTTTAAAATCTTTCTCAAAAAATCAACTTTCTAAACCGTTGCACGAAAGCTGGATGTAGCTTACAAAACTATATAATCAATGGATTTATTTGAGTGTTATGGGTTTAATAAATTATTTCGATTAAAAGACACATATACCATATTTACCGAACTTTAGTTACTATAATTAGAATTTCTGAATCATCTACTTTATTTACTTAAATCCGGAAGATGTAATAGAAACTGCTATGACGGAGCAAACTCCAAATTATACTCAAATACTACAATATAAATTGTATATATATATATATTTTTTTTTCTCCAACCACACGAATAAAACGCCATATTGTTGAATAATTTTGCATAAAAAGTAAGGCATTTCGGGATGTTCACCAATTACCTTGGCAACTGTACACTTTTCTATTCATATTTGCACTAGTACAAAAATGGACGCAAGATAGGGTTTTACATGGTAAATTTTAAATAAAACACAAACGCTTCGTCAATATTCGGCAATCGCTGTCGTTGTTGTTTAATTTCCCTATATAGTGATTGTTTATTTGCGCCATGACAATTCTACAATATAACCTACAATGTTTGATTCTAAATAATAAGTCATATTACCGAATTTATGAGTAGTTGGAGAAAAAATAGTATGTTTCATTCGCACAAAAAATGCGTTTTCGGAACGCGGAAGACTAGCCGGACTCCGCTGCGCGTCGTCCCGCCATCTGTCTTTTACTTGTCCCGAGATCATGCATTTTTTGTACTAATGAAACAAATAACTATTTTGTAAATTCTGAAATTCGGTATGTATATCTAATTAGAAATTAATTAACAAATTTCAAAGAAGTCCGTTCCATGTAGTGACGTACTTCACAGTACAATGTGTAATAATAGTTGAGAAACACTATCTATAAAAGGCTGCCAGAAAGCAGACTCTGCACTACTTCCTCTGTGGTGTAATTAAGTATGCACCCGCTAATTTATATAACACGTAGTACATCAGAAGAATGTTATATGACGTAATAATAATGCGACCTCTACTATAAGAACGCATCCTATTCAAGCTCTACATTATAGTTATATGTGAGTTTCCTAATTAATGTTATTCTTACAACACAGTAGATCTTGCCTGAAACGGTAGCCGTTGAGAAACTTGTCGCATTTTATGTACTAATTAACAAATACTAGGTGATAGTTGACTACTATTATGATGCATATCTACTTATGATAATTTTGAACGGTATAAAAATATATAAACAAGCTTCTCTTTCCCCTTCCCACAGGAAATTTGAGGGTCCGGCAACAGGTTTGAATGGTCTTTGATAGTTTGCTGTGGAGATATTCTTGATGTGACGTACTTCAAAGAGTTGTGTACTATCGCTAATGCTCTACGGTTTTTTGCAGTAAATTAAGATAACCATCACAATGACTATCACTGAGTAAAAACCTTTGCATATTTCATATTAGGATCACATTTGGTTGTGTAAATTACAGAACTTTGTTACATAATGATGGCGATTTAGTAGACGAATCGATATCTGTCGCTGACAGCTAATTTGTTGAAATTTCCCTCTTACAATATAGGTAGTCGTCTGGTCCGATTAAACGGAAGTAGTATAAGGGCGAAGTTTTAGTTTATATTTAGGCTAGGCAGTGTGTCACGGTTAACATTAACTGGTTTAGAGAAAAGTCATTGATAATTGACGGTACCACAGAACCGTCAACGATGCAGTAGTATCACTTTTGGACGTATAGAACTGACCAGCATCGTACCTGTATAATGGACGGGAGAAACGTTCACCCGAACAGTCAATTTCATTGTTTTGGTTAGTTCCTCTCGGGTAACTGTAAAAAAAACTAATTTTAAACAAACACTTCAATTCAAATAAATTAAACGCACAAATTGGGGGCAAAAATAAATACAATTTTATTTTCAGTACAGGTAAAATAACACAGTATGGAACTAATTGCGTATAAATAGAAAAATAAAAATAAATGTTAAATTATAATTGACACAAATTGTTTGCTATGACTAAATTGAAATCAATTAGGGCTTAATTAAATTAAATCGTCTTTTCTGAGTTATAATCAAGTTAGATGTTTAACGACTCCTACAAAATATTTCTATCACCATGGGTACTTGTGATTTACAAATAAACAAACAAGTAAAAAATTTTAACTTTTTAATTTTTTAAGTTATAACTCACCATGCCCTATGCAATTATAATCGTTTTGACCTCGATTTTTTATGTTTATGTTCTATTCTGTACATACTGTAATAATTATTCGTACTCACGTAAACTTTGGGGCGTTCCATGGCCGTAACTAGGTATAGGCCGAGTAGGCCCCCACCTACAGGCGCAAGCGGCAAGGGGCGCCAAAATGGCACTGAAAAAATTGTTTCGTACTAATAAAAAATAATTAAGCAAGTGGCCAATTTTGCAAATAAATTAATTTCTAATATTAACGATTTAAGTCCAAATAATGCTAATTATAATAATGCGAATTGCGCCTAATCTGGTTGATACATTACACTGCCTTGTACAATTTCCAAAAGAAATGTTATACGTCTACCAGATTTATTTTATAGTGCTCACTAGTGATGGGCTTATTCGAATGAAAAATAACCGGTTATCCGGTTATTGAAATAACCTATGTATCTCGGTTTTCGTTCCAAGTATTCGAATGAAAAATAACCTCATGCTGATACGTACTACGCTTTGAATATAAAACCTCTATTCAAAGGTACTACGTGCCATATCTCAGCGATCTACGCAGTGCTCAAAATTCTGTAAATATAAATACGTCATAACTCATAAACAAAGCAGGTTGTACTGAAAACACCATTTGGTTATCGCGTACCTACCTCCTATCATAAAAAATATCAAATTATCAAAATCTGGGGACCTGAAACCTGAACGCCTAAAAACTGCAAACGCATCAAGCTATAAAACAATTTTTTATTTGCTTACATCTCCAAAAGTTCAAAACAAGAGGCGGCGCCTTTAACCCGCCCGATCGATAAAGATAAACGTTTTACCACTGTTTTTATTGCGATTAGCAAGCAGTCCCGCATATTTCTTTCTTTCTACACTTCTTAATAAATTCATATTAATTTCCAATACATAACACATAATGTACGGTCGGCGCCTTAGAAATCGGGCACTACACACTATCATGATATATTTTCCATGTATTTTTTAAATGTGTAAACTGGGTTTTTACAGTTATTATGGTTTTAATTGTTACGTCAGATTATTTATTGTTTGTCAATTATGAAATGCCATCTCACATTAATGAAGTAACCGGAGCAAGAATACTCCAAAGACTAGAAGAACATATTACGTGTCCCGATTTCTAAGTCGCCGACCGTACATATTATGTTTTGGTTCCTCTGCTATCTGCAAGTTACGATGTCGATGCAGATGACGGTGAACCGATGTCGATGCAGATGACGGTGAACCGACAACCGGCAAACCGGCTGACTTAATCGAAACGAATCGAGATCCAAAATGTATTCGAATGATTATTCAAATAATCATTCGGTTATTAATATCATTCGAATGCAAATAATTCGGTTGTGAAAATTATCCGGTTATGCCCATCACTAGTGCTCACCTATGTCAATCAAAACATTAGAATTATTAGCATGTTAGCCCACCGCATAGGTGGCCTTATTCTAATTACAAAAATGGTGACAAACTAGCTTAAATTTTTAACAACTGTTAGAGCAGGTCCACTGCAACAATCGGTAGAATACCACAGACCGATTTTGAGAGCTTACTTGTTCCACTACTATGGTATTTTTCGCTACAATCACTTTCCCGGTAGAATGTGTTCAATTTAAAACACTTCTGCAACCCTACACGAAATTGGCCTTATGCAAGGCTTATACGGCGTGCCGACAAAAAAAAACCTTTGCGTTTTAAATATATTGATTATTACGAAACAGTGTGATAGTGTGGTTGCGAAAACAGAACCTTATTCTACGTTCACATATTAATACGCATAATAATATGTACTTATTTGTTTATATTGTATTATTTTAAGATATTTATATGTCTTTACCAACTTTTGAACGCACCACATAGGTGGTCTTATTCTAATTAAAATAATATTTACATTTTCAAAATAAAAAAGTTACAAAGGAAAATGTTTTCAACGTCTTTAATACAGAAAGCGCGCTGCAAGAAAAACAACTTTTGCTAGATCGAATTATGGTTAATGCTGTTAATAATACAGAAACACTTGGTAAAGCGAATTACATAAATTTGAAAATTAAAAAAAAACATTGCAGCCAGTGGGATTTGAACCGGTGTTCACTGATAAATGCATATGCTTATCGTTGCGCTATAAATGACGCAGTAGCGTTCCAAATTTGGGTGCACCATATGTTTATACCGGTTAACCATGAGACTAGGGCCATACTTATATCTTCTTTATTTATGAATCGATTTAGATAAAATTTTATATGAAAAACTAGAGATAAGGGCCATCTTGCCATTAAACAGAAAATTTAATTACCATTCTAACGATATGCATCATGCACTACCTTATCTTTATCTAAAATTGAAGAATACATCATTAGTTTTTTTAATATTTTTGTGTAATACTTAAGCAAATCTGGCAACACCGTTTTGTATGTTATTTGAGTCGTAGATTGCGAAAAACATAAAACATATATAGTGATTTATTTAAAAAATCAAAGTTAGTGTTATTTCCGGTGAAACCGGAAGTCGGCCATTTTTATTATACTTGTGTGTCAATCCGAAATTATGTGTAGTATCCTTGTATCAAATTTCCTCCAAATTTATTCATAGGTAACGTAGATAGAAGCATGGCCCTCATCTCATTGCCACCCGGTATACTTATAGGGATTTGTAAAATGTTCTACTGACTACATAATATGTAGTTTTTTTTAATTAGAATTGTGTTTTCTAATCTTGTTTTCTGTTCTCATTTTATTTGTGTTGTATTTTCTTATTTTAACATTTAGTTGTTTATTTTTAAAATGTTTGAATACAAAATGTTGGATTTATTTTTGAATACATACCCGTTTGTTTGAATACATTACATCATATATCTGGAGATAAATGTAGAAGTTATACAGTATCATTAATATTTTGTGTCACATATATCGTTTTTGTACTGAGGGGCCCCAAAAATGTTGGCTTGCCTACAATAAAACTTTGCCTAGTTACGGCCCTGGGGCGTTCTACCAAATTCTCGTGCAATGGACGCCTGCCTACACTGTTACTTTTCTCGATGCGGCTACAATTTTCTCGCTCCTGTTGTGCTTACAGAATTGGTGAATGCGATACTATACTTACACGGCAGCTAAATTCAGTTATATTACGTTGCTTGACCTTGAATTTGCTCTTTACGGGCTCGTAAAAGTGGTGATGTGCTGCACGGCTTGGAGGACGCTCAGCTAATTTTTCACTTTTAAAATTGTTAAATTGCGTTCGTATGTATTCACTCCACATCTTGTGGCACTAATGTTCGACGATTTGTACTAATTACTACTACAATAGGCAAAGAATTATGCCAAAAATTCCGGTTTACAAATCGATTCTTTTTATAAGTTAAAATTTTGCCGACGCTTTTTTTCAACGGTTGTTTTTAGAGATAGTTTTTATTTGTATTTATAAATAAAATAATTGATTAAAAATTGTCATGGCAACCAACAAATTGTAAGTAATGCGTGATCTGTTTTATCAACATTTCAATTGTTAGGTTGTTACGGTCTTGAACTGACTTTACGACACCGCACCGGCTCATACATAAACGAAACGGCCGGCGCGTGCCGTAATGGACGAAATCGGGACGAAAGTTCTCCTAGGCCGCTACCCAGCCGCAACAAGATAGGCCGGCTAGACTTTCAGTGGAGTTGGGCGGGTTCTTAACGAGATTATCTAAGGGTAACGGCCAGAGGGTCGGTAAATAACGGTAAAATAAAAAGGGCGCCACCAAGCCTGTCTTAACCCGAATAACCGGGCCTGGGCGGTTAGACGGGGGCGAAGTATTCAAGACACTCCGTCGATAGGGGTACTCGTGAATTATAAACTCACACAACGATTTCGTGATGGCAAAAATACTTAGATTATGAAGTGGGGCTTTTTCAGCCACGGCAATGTTACCACCAAGCTTACCTGCACGTTCTGATCCCACTGGCCCCACCGTACATTTATCTTCTTAATGATGGGCGTACGCTGAAACAGAACATGCACAAATCGACCAAGAATAAAGCGTCTCTTAATTAGATAAGCGTCTATTATTCAATTCTTACATTGGGGCAGGAAAGCGTGCCGAAAACATTGGGTTAATTCTTATAAATAAGCATCAGCTGATGGGCGCACTACTGTTACTAAAAAACACCCATAACTGTACAAAATCAAGAGCAGTTTGACATATGAGTCCCACAAAGGAAACGTTTGTTCATAAAAATCGAGTTATGCAACAGCAAAGGCGACGCGAACAGCGTAGCTGTCGGCAGAATCCGGCGCCGCAAAGAGATGTGGCGAATTAGTTAGAAACCCAATTCGCAAGGCAAAAAGGGGGGCCGCGTTACTGAGACATATTTGGCCGAAAAGGGGGGCTTACATAGCCTAACGCCCGCAGGCGAATTTAGAATATGACACAGCTGGTGCTACGCCGCCCAAGCGATCGATAACTTCGTGTAACACTCAATGAGCCGAACACTACGCCGTTGCTAACATACGAAAGGTCTCGCACAAAACTTGGCGAATATGGCACCGCCCTGATAAGAAGTGATCTGGCTCACATGATAATTTGGGCAAACACAGCAAAGCCCAAGTGAGGTAAGTGATTAGATTAAAAACGAGCGACGCCACTTCGCGACAACAATTTAAGATGCGAAGGGTACATTTTGAACGGTGCACATGATTTCACATCAAGTTCGCGCACATGCAATTTTACTGCGACCAAACTGGCGATGCCGCCTTACAGCACGTATGCCAAGAGTTCAGCAATTATTCACATGGTTAGGCGCAAAGCTCGCGCACAAGAAGTTAGTCACATGAAGTACCGCGGCACACAAATACGCCCCCGCGAAGCGAGCGTACAAGCGGAAGCAACACCGCAACAATGGTTATGATTCAATGGTTACAAATACCTTAGTTTTATTGGTGACGGCCCAAGAGATCGGCATGCGGTCCAGCTGGCGGGAAACAGGTTGCCTGTGGCAATTAATTCGCCTCTAAAACGGCCGACGCCGACGGTGTGAATGGTCTGGATGCGCCCAAAATGGCGACAAAGGCTGGCGCTTCAACAAACGCCGCTACGACGGCAAAGCTAGCCCAATCATGTCCTACCTCAACGGGATCCTCGCACAACGAGCTAAAGGGAACACTCCCTTACGTGACGACGTAGAACCGGGCATGGAATTCCATCACACCTACGCCTTGGCGTAATAAGATCGCCTCTAAACGACACACACCTCCCCTGTTGGCGGCTTTACTCCGACTCTTCAAAGGCGAAATAGTTTGTGTAACACACTGGCTGAAGCAACACGGAAAAACATAAAGGAAAAAGGGCTAAAGAAACACGTCGCCGTAACGGCACAAATGGAGGAGGCGGCACCCCACGGCAGAGTCCGGGGCGCCGCCGCCCGACTTCAAAATTAACCCGACTGCAGCAACTGTTCTGATCGACGGCCCGTAACGGAATGACGAAACCCCGCGTCCCCACGCTACAATTTAGCGGAAAGCTGGCGTCACCACGTGACTATATCGCGGCAGCCAATCGCGAGGCGCCCAAGAAAACAAATACGTTCCGGTGACAAAGAGAGCGCGAAGCCTCGCAGTCGCACCAACAGCGTAATTTCTAGAAGGTTCGAAAATCTTGCGAGCGTTAACACGCGGCTGTCAAAGTACCAACAAAGGGGTGCCCCAGATGACGAGAAATACTGCGCTTGAGGCCAAATATGTGCAAAATCATTATTATGGAATTAGGCGATGAAGCCAAATAAGTAACTAAAAGGGTTTAACATACGGGCACGCTCTCCTAAAGCCTAGGTGGCTAATTAAAATACAAAATGACCTGAATCAAATGTGCGGAAGATGAGATTGTACTTGTGCGCAAAAATTGAAAATGGTTTTAAAATAGCAACAAGTTGCCCTAAAGGCGTGAAATGCAATTAAGCATCTACAACAGCAAAATGACTTAACAAGGTTCAACGAGTAAGTGAACTTATCCAAATGCATTAATTGCTATAATAATGCTTTAAATGAATGTGCAGCTAATTCTATCAAACTACAATCGGAAAATCGTGAGCTATTCGACTTGCCTTCTCAAAAAATTTAGTGCTGACTGCCTTGATACATTGGTTTTGTCTTATTCAAAATACAACACACCTAAATGAATAGTTCCCTGAACTACAACTTTAGTGCTGCTAATCGATTAACTTGTTAAATCTCATCATACTAATTTTCGTAAGTAAAACATTATTAAGAACGATTCGATAAGTGATATAATTGTTTGTTTTAGATGTTTTTATATGTTAAGATACTAATATAATACTGTAAGGCCGTTAAAGAATAAGCTTTATTTGTGATTACCCTTTTTATTATAATTTTACTTAGTGCATAAGCTATTAACTTTTAAGTCGCTCGATCTTTAGGAGAAATCGTAACATAGCAATATATTAATCGAGATACTTTGGTTTAACGGGCAAAAATGAAAATTTACTAGTTTATATGTTTGGAAGAGTTACACATCTTATACTGATCATAACACAGGGTGGATAAAAAACGTGTTCAAGTTGGGCACCGTACAGCTCCCCTGCTAAATTAGCTAATTAAGTGAATTTCGGGATCATTATAGAAGGAACATTGTAAAATATGGATACCAAGTATTACACCAAATTCACCTGATGTAAATCCATTGGATTACTGTATCTGGAACGCACTTCAAGAACTGGTTTATTTCCAGCGTAGAACACCATTTGAAACACTGAACGAATTGCGGATAAAGATAGAAGAATTTTGAGACGAAATATCTTTAGATTTAATTAGATAACCAATTTTGCAATTTAAGAAAAGGTTAAGAGCAGTGCATATGCAAAATGGAGGGCAAATACAGCATATTTTTAAATAAGTGGAAGTAGTTTCTATACCTAGATTTTAACTAGCTAGAAATAAATGATTTAAATTTTGCGTACATAATTTTTCATTCTTCCTTTACTAGCTCTCTACTATAACATGAGTTATCAGACCTCAAACAGAGGTCTTTTTGTATCCACCCGGTATATGTAACTTACATATTCGAATTTCTTTATAGTGAAAATAGGACATCCATTAGGAGCAAAACTAGCAGCCGTTATTTAAACAAAGGAAGTCTTCAGAATGAGCATTTTCCCCTGGGAAACTAACTACGTTATTTTGTAGCTGTTAATTTGGCATTTGGGGCTCTTAATTTAAAGATTATTAATGATAGATTTTCAACTGCGTGCCTTAAGGTTTAAATAGTGAATTGTTTCACTTAGGGCCGGTTGCAGAAAGCAATGTTAAGTATCGTGTTAGCTAACATCTCGTCAAAGTGAACAAAATCGCATCAAATTTTGTTTACTAATGTATTAGTTACCATAAGCATTTGAGATTTGATTCGTTTTTGTTCACTTTGACGCGATGTTAGCTAACACCAGACTTAACATTGCTTTCTGCAACCGGCCATTAGAGTTTTCTATGGCAGTTCTAAAACTGTCATATCGTTTTGGATGCATGGAATGTTCATTCCTTTTTGAATTTATGGATATGGTCAGTCATAAGTGATCTTCAATTGTCGTTTTTCCTGTTGTGAAGCTCAGGAATGATGAACCATACTCAGTTGGACTCAGTGTTGAATCCAGGGGGGTGACCTGGAGGGAAATTCCCCTCCGGGCAGTACAAAATCCCCCCTGGAAATATTACCACTTCATGTTCATGTTTTTTGTATCTATAAAAGAATGGGTAGATCACGCAGAAATAGATAAAAATACCCCCCCCCAGACATTTCATTTCCCCTCCCCCCGGAGTACACAGTCTGAATTCAACACTGGTTGGACTTCGACTGGGAGTCGCGTAATTTGCAAAACTTGCTAGCGCTGATTTAGGCAAACATTACACTTGTCATACAATATCGTACTTTTCATAATTGATTATGTAAATAACAATTATCTACTTTGCATAAAAATAATCAAAAACTTTGAATTTTGGCATTTTATAAATGGGGCAAATCGTCAGTTTTCTAAAGTAGGCTGTTTTAACGTTTTTCATATGAAAGTATCTATACAAAAACAGTGCTATGATAGATTATATTCACTCGGCCACTAGGTTTATTTCTGAAATTTAGTGGTGTTCACAATACATCTTTTGGGACTTTCTTATGGTAATTATAGGGGGCCTTAGAAAAATATTCTCACAGGAATTAAGCTCTATAACAATTACTTTCGTCTCTAGCATTAATTCGATATACTAAATCAACTTCAACGGTTATTTTAAAATGTCGCTTATACCATTCTATTCACATTTATTTATTAGCAATATTGTATTAAGGGCGAATGGCTTTACCGGTAATTATTTTCACAAAAGTTTGTTGCTTGGGCAACGTCACGAGGAAAGCTAACTTGATTATTTTATCAACGTTACTTTGAAAAAGGATTTTGCAAAAAAGACAATATTGAGTAAAAAGATTTCGAGCAAAATCATAGCCCCAAAATATATTTTGTGGACTATTTCCCAATATCGGTTCATTTTGTATCTAGACCCAATGAATATAAAAGTTGTAATGACCTACAATGACAGTTTAAATGACATCTTAGAATACCACCTTGATTAAAACACATATTTGGTGGTTGCCATGAATCGGTCTAGGACAAGTGGGCCCAGACAACTGGGCGTGACCATCTCGACGAGGCCAAGTGGGCGCAAGCCAACTCTGCGCAGGGACAACTCGGCGCGAGCCAACTGGGCGCGAGACTAGTGGGCGCGAAACCAAAGCATACCGGGCCCGGCAATGATACGGACGTAGAAGATATTTCGTGAACTACGAGAGTTGAGTAAAATTTGCTCAGAAAAAAGTTGAAGGTACGAAGATTTTGCATATTGCTAAATTAGAGTTCGTTATACAGAGTGGCTAAAAAATGTGTGGCCAGCTAAAGTTTTTTTTTGCGTAATTCCCTGTACTGGGGTGGCTTAAAAGTGTTGAGCCAGAATTCTAATTGTTTTAATATAAATGTGTATGGGTCTTACGTCACCGCTTTTGGAGATATTAACGACTGCATGTAAAAATGCAGAAATTTGGGCGGCTGCTGTAACACAAAGCAATTGAACGAACGAAAAATTAAAAAAACATATTTTTTCTGAATTACCTTTTTAGTGTAAAATAGTACCTCTGAGTATTAATGCTATGCAGCGTGCTCAACATTGTCAAATTTAAAAATTTTGAATTGTTTTTTCAATGGCACACTATTTTTATATTTATGAGAATTCTTCTAATAGCCTTCTTCATATTTCTAAATTAAACCGTTGTTCATATATGCTAGTTTGAACATAAACAAACAATTTAAGCTCCAAACAAACGCTGTCAGATACAAATTTAAACACTCCGAGTACAATAAAAAACGAGGAAATTGAAAATCCGGCCACTGCTGATACGGGAAGTAACAAACACGAAAAATCGAATAATGCAGGCGAAATTTCAATCTAAAAACGGTTGAACTTAGGGTTATGAAATGCAATATCAGAAGAAAGATCATTAAAAGTCTTTTAAAAAATAGAGAGATGTATTTAAAAAATCGAAACGATTAAATTTGCAAATGATGAGGAGTCTGCCCAGATATGAGAAGAAATGTTTTAATATTTAACGACATTACGTATAGAATTTTCATGTATTCGTTCTTGTCTTGATCTGGTATCATGTGGTATGGGAAATTATTTATTCCTGAATTTTTCGTTTGTTTCTTATTAATGTTCTTGTATCAACAATGACTGGATAATTATTATCTAAGCAGTAATTTATACGAGTATTCGGAGAGTTCAATTGTTTAAAGTTAACTGTTTGACGGTGTGTGCTTGTCTTTCCTCTCCAAAAAGCATGTGAATGGACTTAAATGTTTTTTTACGTTAAAAGTCGAATATTTAAAGAACGGAGAAATTTAAGGGTATGAAGTTAAGATACTAGAAGTAAGTTCATTAAATAGGAATTTTCAAAAACTTAAAAAAGATCCCAATTTATTAAATCTGCAAATGTGCCTTGTATAGTATTAATGCCCAGAGCCACTATTTTGCACTCGAAAAGTAATTCAGGAAAATAGTTATTTTTGTATTTAGAATGCGAAATGCTACTATTGCTTTCAAAAATGAGAGATTTTGTGGAGAACCAAAGGTAAATTTCATGTAACCCCATATTTTTAGAAATATCTTCTACCAACGTATCGTTGCCGGTTCATGTGTGTATAAATATGCATAATTAGATGAGTTAATACAGAACGCTTTAAATACATAATAAATTTACTATTTCTCTAAACTCTCTATGTCAAATCTAAATGTATTTAAAAAGCGGAATCGTCATTTCAAATATTGTTGGTTTTTTATTTATTTTTAATAGTAGAATTGTAAAATATGTACAAAATATTCAGAAAGTATTTCCAAACTAATGCGTGTCTTACAACTCGTATTTTAGTAACTTCAATAATCTTCAATTCGTGGCAATTTTATATTTTTTAGTAGATGGATAGTCAAACTTGTTTCTCTGCAGTTCAATAAAAAGTGTACGTTTCCCTGGTTCAGCATAATAGTAATTTACAATACAAGTGCGTAAAGCTACTCTTTAGGCACGAGTGGGGTAGAATTAAAACGCGAGTGAGCGAGCGTTTTAAGCCCCGCGAGTGACTAAAGATGCTTTACGCATGTGTATCGTACAATATTTTATCTACGATAGAATCTAGAAAACACGGTAAACATTTAAAAAAATGTAAATTTAAATTAGTATTACCAGCAAGCGGTCGTAATTTTGCGTGTTTTAAAAATTTTAAAACACCTTGCTACTGATAACGTGCCTAATGAATTTTTTTAAACACGTAACTACTGACGACGTAAACTAATGAAAACATGTTATTAAACAGTCGTTTTACAAACTTAAAACTGCCAACTAAAAGGCAATTTTACACACTGTCGTAGATAAAAATTATTTGTACTGTGTTGTTTGGCCCATCAGCCGTAACTACAATGACAGAATCTCTGTAATTTTAATCCCATTTAATGACATTTCTAAAACGGACTGATCAAGTCTAAAAGGTTAATGCTTTGCGATTCCTGGTAATTTTAGGGATGAATTTCTTTAATGTGTAATTGTGAATTTTTGTTTAACCCTCAAATTATAATCTTGACCTTCCATTTTTTAAATGAACCGATTAATACACAAGAAGCTGCTTCACGTTTCAGGGTACCTGGATGACGAAAAAAGGTTTTCTCAATTCCGTCGGTGTGTCTGTCGGTCTGTCTGTCTGTTGCCGGTATAACTCAAAAACTATTTGTTGGATAATGCTTTGAACCACATCAAGCTTCGTTCGTGTCATAGGTAAGTATATAATATGTGATGTGTATATTATTTACACAAATTGTATTGTTTTCATTGTATTGGTTTAGTTGTATTTGTAATATTAATTGATTTACATACTCTTTATTTATTTCTTTCAAAACCTAAAGCTTCCAAAATATGCATAAGGCACCCGATTGAAATTGGAAAACTCGCCGCCCCTGTTCGTGTCACAACACTTTTTGGCTTTTCAGCAGTGTTAAACCACTTGATAAGGTAGTACAGATTAATGTAGTTAGGACACATATTCATGTAGTCCTTATACCGCAGTCAATAACCAATCGCATTCTTTTCGACAACGAGCTTTCTTTAAAGAGGCTCAAAATAATTGTCTCAAACCTGAAAACCTAAGAAATAGATTTTCATAGTTTAGCTATGTTATTCCCATTTTTTAAACGACTTAATTAATAAATTAATAACGACATAGGGTCTGTGGATAGAAATATATATTATCTACAAGAAATGCAAATATTTAAGAAATAAGTAAATGTACCTACTTGAACGGAGAGGGCATTACCGGGATCAGTTCCTGCCTAAGAGGTCGCAGGTCACGACCTCACGCCCCCACACGGCCTACTGTTATTCGAAATTACGATCAGCATTCCATGATGACAGTGTTTAGCAGGCATAGACATTACTTATTAGCGCAAATTCCTGTATTTTCCTTAATTATCATTTCATTGTGTCTATATTACATGTATTACATAACTACTAATAATGTTCAGCGTTTAACGCATGAACACACCTAAAACTATTGTTTCAACATTTTTATTTTATAAAACTGAAGTCCATAAAATTCAATCTAGTAATGGGCACTTATTAGGGTATGCATAGTAAGCCTTTCAGACAGCGGTGTCCCGAAATCACTAGAGAGGCGCATCAAAAATCATTCAATTCAATTGCCGGACCCTGTAGTATCAGAATTGCTGATTGTACTGCTGCTACTGCTCTTAAACCAAATTATTAAAATAGCAACAACTACGCCCGCTACTATTCATTAAAATATTGTCACCATTAATCTAAATATTAAAATTACTGATTCATTTTCTATCTTTATTAAGACTTAATTTCATTAGATGATAATTGCTGTCGATGTAGCATTAAAACCACAAACAAATTTATTTTAATAGTTATTTAACCAACAAGTGTGTTAATGAAGGCGATTAATAATCGAAACTGTTTAAAGCACCAATGAGCGATAGCGAGTGAGTGCCTTTAATAGTTGAGATTATTAATCTCCCATTAGCAAACGAGTTGATTACAAAATTTTTTAGTTGACCACAAAATCTTTTTTTGTGGTGAAAAAATTTGTAAAATTGCAGTATTACTAATTTTGTTGTGAATATTAATATAAAATAATTATATCAAGTACTCTAATTTGATTAATACAACTAACCTCCATGCAAAACATCATCAATACGTCAAAATCACAAAAACAGTTAATTAATGAAAAAGAGTGTATTAATTAAAAACAGTGTATTAATGACATCTATTAATCCATCCTTTTTTAGGAAAAATAATTCATTAATATTAAAATTAACAAGCGGCCAACGAAAAAATATATTATGTGAATGAAACATCATGACTTTTTATTTTCAAAGTTTTTCTATTAAACACAAAACTGGTATTTTTAAAATAATAATAAAATATTTTGAAAATATTGCATTATTTAAGTAGTGACATTATTCACAATTATTTGTGATTAGTGGTAAGGCTACATAGTACTTGTTGAATTTCAATATTCATGTAGCACGGTATATAGCAAGGTGTCATGTATCATTGCTGGGTTAGGGCCGGACTCAAGAAAGATTGGCAATCGCTGTTTTAAACGATGCACCAATAAATAAATAGTTGTATATGGTACAAGCAAATAAAGAGACAGTTTATGCATGAAGGGAAAAACTTAGCTCATAAGGCAAAGTCGTGAGCTAATTTCCCCCAATAGATAAAATCTCTTTATTCACGTGTGGGCATATAAGATTTTTTCCAACGCCTCTTTAATTATACTCGTATAAATGAGTTTTAAAAACTAATAAAATTATTGTAAATAAGTAACCATATTATCAGATTGTTTGCTAGTTACCAAGATATACGTACGTACTTTGTTAGTTGCTAATGATTAGAAACTGTTTTAGTTACTACTGAATAAAGTATCATTTTATCCAAACTCATAATTAAAATGTTACTTACACATATGACAGTATATGTTTTTCGGACTTTTTCCACTGTCTAGGGTGTAAATCACACAACGTTTCGGGAGTTTTGATCTACTCGCGTCTTCAGTTGTTCTTGGTTAGTCCTGAGAAGGACTGATATTGTACGTTTTTCTACGTAAATTTGTGCCTCCCCCGGTATTTGAACCCGGGACAGCTGATCGCTGTGATTACTAGTCTGCCACTCTAACCACTAGGCCACCAAGTGTTACGAAATAGTTATTTGTACAACTAATTTTGAAAGTCATACTTTTTTTCATGAATTTGTACTTTACGATTTTTCGTTAAAAACGACGGCTTTCATGATCACTATGAAAAAATAAATATATTTAGCACAATTATTAATGATGTTACGGGATGTTCTCCTCTTACATGCTGTTCACACGTATTACACGTTGTTCTAGATTTGCTATCCTATTTAGGTGTACATATGCTGCATTGACTTTGGTTCTTTGGTAATTGAAGTATTGTGCTGGTGAACGCTGCAGCTGATCATAAATTTTCAGGGTATTGAGACAGCTGTTTTCCTAATTCTATGATTTCTCCTCTTATGTGATTCCTTGTAAGTTTTGTTAAGAGATAACCTCACTATAAATGCATTCATAACGCTAATGTCTATCATATTGTAAAAAAACAGCTAGTGGCCATCTTCTCGTCATTCTTTCCACACTGTATGTTCTAGTCATTGTATCCATAGTGTCGATGCCCCTTTTAGTTTTGCTATAAGCGAGGATTACTTCGGACCTTCTTTTTATACCATTATCGATTCCCTTGTCATTTTATAGTGTGTACTGCACTGTAATAAGTAATGTAACAATTTTTCTCTTTATTTGAGAGAAGGAAAGTACTCATATCACTCTATTCCTTCGAAATTCAAATAACGTGGAAACACTTTCTCAGTTTAAGGAGTCGTAAAGCAGCTGGGCAATTTTGGCTTATTTTTGCAGATTTTTCCAATAATAGTAAGATTCTTTTTATAGTAAATAGTTAGCAAGCGAATAGGATGCCAGAAAATTATCCCACGTTATATTTCATTTGTTTTACTGACCTCACTACTACATTTTCACCTTGAATTTTCTCCCTTTCTTAGTCAGTTTTGTCGGTGTAAAACTATAATTTCCATGCATAGGACGTCATACTGTCACAAATTGCCCAATGCTTGATTCCATATCTGCCTGGTTTTGACGGCATATATGGACGAAATGAGAACTACTACATCCACGGTCACACTACAGCTTGCAACAAATCCGTCTTGCAGGTAATTATTCCACGTTTCGAAATATACACGAATTGAGTGTAGTTTATTAGTAGACCTTTTTCTTCTTATTTCAGTTGCGTTATCAAACATAAGAAAATTTGACTGGGGTTACATACCGTACTTCATTTCGTCATCATCAGAGTGCATTTTCATTATTAGAATCGTAATCGCTAGAGTTGTCCGATCCAGAATTTCCCCATCGTCATCAGGCGGAATGTATTCTGTCATCACTGTTTTATTCAATATCGCTCAGTTTATTTATGATTTCCTCTAACTCTTCAAGTTTCAAATGCCATTGTTTATCCATTTTTGTAACAATTATCAACTAACAAAACTAAAACTATAAAATATATCTGCCTGATCCAATAAAATAAAGCAGTAAATATATTTAGTATCTTAACAAATTCTTTACTCGTATAGCAACGGCTCAAACTATACTGATCAGCGAAGAAGTCCCGAATTCTTTATAATACACCGGAGAGTTCCTAATTAAGGAATATTTCACCAAAAATCTCCATGGGTCCAATGGACCCAAGTGGTATCTCGTGATGCAAAAGTTATATCACAAAAATTAATTAATACAAACATTCAAACCACTAAAAAACAACGTAGGACGTTTAAATTAACAAAGTAGTTACCGAGTTCAAAAGCAGTGAAACTTTAAATAAACGTAAAATCAAATTATGTGTCCATTGAACCCACTCGGTATACAAAGGAATATTTAGCAAACTCATCACAGATCACTACAATTACATTGTGTAATATGAACAAAATACCAACGTACATATAGCAAACAAGTAGAGACACTCATGCCAAATGTTGAAACCTGTCTAGAGTGCCTGGGACAGTGACTGGGGGGGGGGTATTTCTAAGCTTGACTATCAATCAGATGGCAGCACAAAGTTCTACCAATCAGAGCCAGTTACTGGCTCTGCTACCAATCATGATGTGATCAAGTAGTGGCGCCATCTGTTAGTACTATCGGAAAGTACCCCCCCCCAGAAGCCGTTCAAGGTTATCCAAATCCGAAATTTGACATCAAAGAAACCGACAGTGAGTGTCTCTACTTGTCTGATTTATGTACGCTGAAAATACATTCTGTGTATCACTGTTCTCGTCGAATCAAATTACCAATAAGTTACTGAGAGTTTTGGATATACTAGATTTTTTCAATCTATTGTTCGTCATAACTAAAGACGATAGACATAGTTTTACATTGCTTTCAATCTCCACCATTTTTAGAAATTTACAATTCTTGTCGTAACCTCTCAATCAACGGCGACCAACCCAAAGTTATATGAAAGGTCTCATGAAACTACACTTTTGTGAAGATAACAACCGCTTTGCCCTTAAACGAAAACCGAAAAATTAAATGAAGTTCAGTATGATACGCCAGATGAATGTAAACATGGCAACTCGAGAACGGAACCTATCGGAATGATTTCTTTACCAGTTTGTGTGGAATATTAATGTAAAGAACTGGAAAGTTTCTGGGCGAGACCGATCGCTTTTCTTTGTGTGCGTTTGTTAATTTGTATACAAACTAACGGTAATATCCATTTAGCTTCGTCCTGTCAGGATGGCAAAATAGCACAACCGTCAAACTTCCGAGCCTGAGTTAACTTTTTGTATCTCCTTTTTCGTAATACACAGGATGAAAGAAAATAGGAACACCAGAAAAAACTTTTCTAAATAACAATTTTGCTTATTTTGAAAGCATAAAACAGCACGCAAGTCGCGAAACAAGCCGGTTCAAAAATCTAGTAAGCTAATGTTACAGAAATAGTATAACAACTTAAGTTGATGTTTTTATATTATAAAGAATCAAATATTAATTTGTAGGTGGTCGTCGGAAAAGTATAGTGTATAACACGTGCTGATTGGATATTTCACACTTCTGCAAATGAGCCACTTGCCTTCGGCTCGTGGCTCAACTATCGCATTCGTGTGAAATATCCAACTTTCAGCACTAGTTAGACAATATACTATTACCTTATTGTGCCACAATTCTAGTTCAATTTATTAAGATTCTTGTCGTCACCTTCACCTACAGAATATTTTAGGCATTGTATTTACAATAACTTATGCTTTCACCAACTTTTTCACAAGTATAGAAAAGCTTTGCTTGCACCAAAAGCAACTATAGCTAACTAAAATTGTTATAAAAACTTACATTTCAAAACAGGAAGCTTCAAAGGCGAAAGTAGACAATTTTTGTTAAAACCAGTATTTATGTACGCCCAGGGTCCATTTAAATATGAATAATACAAACAAGAATTCCGACAATTTCAACATTTTACTAAAACATTAAAAGATACTTTTTAACCTTTTCTTTCGTGTAAAAATAAATTTACGCAGGATACTTTTTGCTTATACCTATGTAAATAGACAGCATTTTCATTTTAACTGTTAATGCAGAAAACGATTCGATATGCTTTCTTTTTTAAATAATTTGAAAGGGGTTCTCCCAAAACCATATCTTGAAGCTTTCATAACTAAATTCACAATTTGCAAAGCTTTGTTAAGGTAAAAATATTCAGTCATAGGATATTAAAATTAATATGTTAAAAAGAATTTCAACTGTACGCAAAAGCTTTGAAGGTTATCGATCAATTAATTAAGTGTTTACAATTACAAATTCTGTAGATAATAGTTTTTCGGAATCTATTCAACATTTCATATGATACGGACAAGGTGTAAATGGTTTCTGCGATGAACTCGATTTTAATTTCTAAAATTGCTCATTATGTGTCAGATAAACCTCTACTGATGTAATCACAAAATTAAAGATGAGCAAATCGCTTACAGTTATTGCGATGCAGAGCTATTAATTACGCATTCAAAATTGGGACTAATATGATTCCTAAATAACGCGATGTACTTGCTAACGAATGTGATCGTGACGAACAGCGTATCATTAGTCATCTTGGTTAAATTACGTTTCCTTTTCGAAATTATAGTAGATGTTAGACTGATTAAACCCAGGATTTAATTACACCAAAAATGCTTTCAAAATCTGTGACCATGGATAGCAAATTATACCTACCACAGTTTGATGTTGGAATTGCACCTCTATGTCCATCAAGTCAGTTCAGATTAATTTCTGTTAGAGGACGATATTGCAGGTAATGCACAAACTACTAAAGACATTAAAGAAATAGCATAATAAGCAAACGTTGAAAGTAACAACCAGACGTTAACAAATACTGTATTACAAAAATCGCAACTATTGCAGGAATATAAATTTATATAGTAAAACTTTAATAATTGACAATTTGAAGAGACCAGCTAGTAAAGCGTTTGTGTTTCCAGTCGGTAGGTAGTGAGTTCGAACTTCATACCCGGACCGTGGTTATGTCGTACGCTCGTCAGTCACCATACAAACATCTTTGCTGGTCGTGACCCTTTTGAAAGGACATTCCTTCCACAAATTCAACGGGTTAGACTATCTACTTGCCCGGCATGCGGTCGAAGATGGTTTATGAATCTGCACTTATTGTGGTAGTAACAGGCTCTCAGCCTATATTAACAGAAAATAGAAGGAACTTTAATTGAATACACAAGTCAAATATGAACAAGAATATCTTGATTACTCTTCTCGTCTAAGGCAAAGGAAGTATTATATTCGCGTTTTCTCAATTCCGTCCGTCTGTTTGTCGGTCTGTCTATCAGTCTGTCTGTCTATCTGTTTGTCTGTCTGTCTATCTGTCTCTCTGTCTGTACATATATGTCTTTCTATGAGTTCCGCTATCTGTCTGTATGTTTGTCGGTTTCACTTTTCATGGTATAGTTCAAAAAGTATTTTTCGGACAGAGACGATATTTAGCGAGAGTATAGATGTCCTTTACAGATCTTTAGCCTTGCAATGAAATACACAGAATATTATTTTTCAACATAGGTCCGTCGACTGCCATGCTCACGTGCTGGAAGCTTGTGAATGCCATATACAAAGATGGTTTTTGGTTGCACTATGTGCAGCTGTAACGACCTGCACAGTGGTCTTAAATTTCTGACTGCCTAAAAAGTCTTTCCGTGGTTCAAACAAATGGTAGTCAGTATATGGGGGATAACGCATAACGTCCCATTTTATTTATCAGTTCCCTCCACTAAAGAAGTAGGCATTGTAACCTTCAAAAATTATTTTCCAAAATTTCTTCAATCTTCACGTTTCAGTGTCGCCTGATGCCGAAAAACAGGTTTTCCCAATTCCGTCCGTGTATTGGCGTGTCTATCTATATGTCTGTCTGTCTATCGGTCTATCTGTCTGTCTGCCTATCTGTCTGTCTGTCTGTCTGCCTATCTGTCTGTCTGTCTATCTGCCTGTCTGTCTTTCTATCAGTCTGTCTATTTGTCTGTCTGTCTGTCTGTCTTTCTGTCTGTCTGTCTATCTGTCTGCCTGTCGGTACATATGTCTTTCTGTGCGTCCCTCTGTCTGTCTGTATGTTTGTGTGTCTCTCTTTTCGTGGCGTAGCGAGATGATAGATGTCCTTTACATATCTTTAGCCTTGCAATGAAATACACAGAATATTATTTTTCAACGTAGGTCCGTCGACTGCCATGCTCACGTTCTGGAAGCTTGTGAATGCCACATACAAAGATGGTTTTTGGTTGCAGTATGCGCAGCTGTAATGACCTGCACAGTGGTCTTAAATTTCTGACTGCCTAAAAAGTCTTTCCGTGGTTCAAACAAATGGTAGTCAGTATATGGGGGATAACGCATAACGTTCCATTTTATTTTTCAGTTCCCTGCACTAAAGAAGTAGGCATTGTAACCTTCAAAAATTATTTTCCAGAATTTCTTCAATCTTCACGTTTCAGTGTCGCTAGATGACGAAAATCAGGTTTTCCCAATTCCGTCCGTATCTGGCGTCTATATGTCTGTCTGTCTATCGGTCTACCTGTCTGTCTGCCCATCTGTCTGTCTGTCTGTCTTTCTATCTGCCTGTCTATTTGTCTGCCTGTCTGTCTGTCTGTCTGTCTGTCTATCTGTCTGTCTTTTTGTAATTCATTTATTCTGCATATTCCATTACATATGTAATACTATATGCCTATATGCAACATTCGTTCTTAAATCTTACATTTTATACGTTTAAAAACTTTACTAAAACTATCTGCTCTAATTTACTTCTCTGATTATATGAAAACTATGCCTAATTCCTAGTAACTTAACTACTTATAACTTTTTATTTTCTATTTTTAACAATTATATTAAATTCTATTAAGGAGTTATGTGTAACTGATTGTTACCTACAACTGAATCTAAACTAAAACTATCTCGTACTAACCTAAACATGTATGCATATTTTAGAACTTTTCGAGTATTAGCATTTTACATTGTTTTACAAAAAGAAATATGTTGTGCGCTGCTTTGAAACAAGTTAGTTGTATTATTTTAATGTTCTGATTAAACTAAAGCTATTCCTAGTAACTAAAGTATAAGTATATATGATACATATGTATTTATATTTTCTATTCCTATATATATATATATATATATATATATATATATATATATATATATATATATATATATATACTATTTTATAATTTTTCCCAGTCTAAATTCTCTTAGGTAGGTATTTACAAGTAATTTTTTATTTACGGGCCAGTCGCCGCCCTTGATCAGTATGCTATGTCGTAATATTCGTCGCTGCACTTTTAAAATTTCACAGTTATAAACCAGATGATCTACAGTCTGATCATCAGTATCACACGGACATCGAGCACTGTCTAAAATTTTAAAACGGTACAAATAGCTTCGCAGTTGTCCATGGCCGGTCACTAGCACAGTAAAATTAAGGTTTACTTTAGGCGGGTATTTTAATCTTGCGGATACTGTTGGATAGAACTCTTTTGTCACTTTCCCTTTTTCTGTATTGTTCCACTCACTTTCCCACTTCTCTGCACTTTCCCGTTTGGCATCACTAATTATTTCACTCTTGGGTATCTTGTTGTAGACTTCTACAGTATCGTCGCACTCTGCTCCACATTTTGCTAAGTAATCGGCCTTCTCATTCCCTACGTTACCTTGATGTGCTTTTACCCAGGTGATAAACAATTCACATTTTCCTTCTAGTTCAATCATCGGTTTCTGTATTTGTATTATTAAATTGCCATGTTTATCTCTCCCTTTCAATGAATCAATTGCGACTCTACTGTCGGTGTATAGTACTACTTTTGGTTGATTTTTTTTCTGAGGTGCATATTTGTTCAAATTTTTGAGGTCCTTTCAGTATTGCCAGTTGTTCGGCCTGGTTATTCGAACACCTACCACTTAGTCTGTATTTCATTTCGTGCGCAAGCTGGTTGTTTCTGTAAATCGCCACTCCAGAGCCAATCTTGTCACTAGTTTTACTGCCATCTGTATATACTAGAACTCGTGGCCAGCCTACGTCTAGCCCGGCCAGCGTAAAGAAACGGTTAACAAGAAAAATGCTTGCTCAAGGCGGCAGCCAGTCTACGTCCGGCCCTGCCAGCGTTAACAATACAAATGCGGTCTCGCCATTCGTGCGCGCGCGCCACTTGCTAGCATGCAGGCCGTTCATGCGGCGTGTGCGCGCGCCTGCTTATGCCTGGACGGCCGGCGGCATCGGCGCTTATAATATAAGATCTCGATGTCAGGTTTTACTTTCCGACCTGAGCAGCGAGAGAAGCAACACCCAGCCAAGCGACCAACCAGAGCAGAGAAAGTTTTCGAACTCCAGCGGTCCGGGGAGTCCAGTTGGTTCTCCGGGCGCGCTCACATAAAAAAGAATAGTTAACGTTTCGTTTCATCCCATTCCTTCGTGTGCCATCAGGACGTTAAGATGGCAGGGAAAAAGAAACGGACCCAGCCCGACACCGAATCCCAGGAAGCCAGGCTCCGAGCACACCGAGCTGTCACCCGCACCAGGGCCGCGGAAGCCGCAGAGGACGCCGCTAAGGACGCCGCTGTCAACGCCGCCTGCGATGCCGCCGACGCCGCCGAAGAGGCAGCAGCCGCAGCCGCCGCCACCGCCGCCACCTTAGCCGCCAAATCCGCTGTCGCCAACGCCGCTGAACTCGCATCACCAGAAACTCATAAAAATAAACCCCACGCAGCTAGAGCCGCCGCTATCTACGCCGACATCGATGCCGCCGAAGAGGCCGCAGCCGCAGCCGCCGCCACCGCCGCCAACTTAGCCGCCAACGCCACTGCCGCCAGAGCCGCTGCCCTCGCCGCCGGCACCGCAAACTCATAAAAAAAAACCGGTGAGAACAAACCAGTACCGTCCCTCTTATCACTTCCACCCCTCGAACCCCCCACATCCCCAACATCCTCCCGCGCCCGTCAATCCTCCGTATCATCTTCTACCTCCCAGCCCGATTCCTTCAGATATTCCATTAAAAACATCCCAGATAGTTACGCTACCCAAAAATCCTTCTACTCCCTCCTGATCTCCCACGGCTTCAAGGGCATCAAAACCCTTGTAGTCAACTACAACAAAACCGCCCTCCTTATCACCGAGCAACCCCTCAATGGTCTCACCCAGTCCAAACTCCGCACCGCCACCAACAGCAAAGCACTTGAAGTTTGCCCTTTATCCCGAAAGGCCTCCCCCACCCAACAAGCCAAAAAGCCACCCACTTTCTCCATTGTCGCCCGAGACGTCGACCAGGACATCGCTCCTGAAGACGTCAAACTCCAGTGCCCCCAACTCCAAATTTTCAAGTGCTGGAGAATCACATCCAAAGCCACAAACCGCCCCACTCCCCTACTCCGTATCATCTCCACTGACAAACCAACCCACCATCGACGAGCTCCTCATCAACGGCCTCCAACTTTTCGGCCGCAAGCACCCTTGCGAGCCCTCCCACCCCCCCACCCCCATACCACTCCAGTGCACCAAATGTTTTGCCTTCGGGCATTCCCTCTCCGAATGCAGGAGTAAACCTGTGTGCCCCACCTGCCCAAACACCCACCCCCCCGGAAAATGTCCCAGCGAAACCCCCAGCTGCCCCTTCTGTAGAGGAAACCACCCAGCTTGGTCTCATCAATGCCCTAAATTCCCAAAACCCCAAACCATTACCCCCGAAACCCCTGTTGTCCCGACCAAAATCATTGAACCCAGCCTCGATCCCGAAAACTCCGACTTGGACGAAGACCAAACCCACGAACCCTTCCTATCAGTGAGACAATTCATCCGTTTCCTTACCAAAACCCTCTTCGACCTTTTCCCCCTGCAGAAGCAGAAGATCCAAACCACCCTTGAGCAATCCGCCCATGCCTGCCTAGCCCGTTTCCTCCGCATATCACATTCCGGTAACAAAGTCGTTTTTACCTTTAACTAAGTCACCTCCCCCCCCCCCAATTTTCTTTTACCCTGACCTCACTGGATCCTCATTGACACCCCCCTGTCAATGAGGAGAACCATTTTTCCTAACAGCCAATACTACACAAATTTTTCTATGATTACAGATGCCGCCCACCGATGAAAGAAAAAACAACCCCAACATCAGGACCAGAAGAAGAACCACCAACCCACAAGAAGGAAGGAAGACCCCAGGGCTGAAGAGGCCAAAAGCCTAGAACGGCCCAACCCCACGGACTTATATTAATAATATTAAAATGTTTTGTAAATAATCACCTGTACATATTCTGTTAAATATACGTATTTTATCGTTTATGTCAGGTTTTGCATTACGATATGGTTGATTAGCAGTCGGAATTTTTGCAGGATGAATCCACCTACTAACTGGCATGGGAAAATCGTAGTGAATATTCTCTCTAGCTCTTGTGGCCAAGTGTATTCTATTTATTTCTTCAATTTTAATAATTTAAGGCACTAAACCAATTAAGATACACGACGCTTCGTACGATAAAGTTCTGTATGCTTTTGCCACTTTAATATTAATGAGCCGCTGTACCCTCTTAAGCATTAATTGGTTAGTTTTTCTATTCGCGGATTTAATCCAAACGGGAGCTCCATAGGTAAGGATATGTTGAATAGCGTCTGTATATATAATTTTAAGGGCCTGATGTCCTAATCCCCAATTCATTCTTGCTGACCTAGATAAGGTGTATATCAATTTGGTGGCTTTCTCAGTGATGTGTTTAATGTGGCTGTTAAAATTTAATCTTTCATCGAAATAAATACCTAGGTATTTTAGTTCCGACACCTGTTTTAAGGTATTTCCATTTAAATATATTTTTATATCATCGCCCTTCTTCCTTTTCCTCGATATTAACATTGTCATTGATTTTTGGTCGTTAAAGGTTATATTATTATTTTTTGCCCAGATTTCAATTTTCTTAAGATCCAAGTTAGCAAAGTTTTCTGCTTTGATTGAGTCGTTCCCATGCGTAATTATTAGCAAGTCATCGGCGAATGCTATCGCTTTTGTTTTTTGGGTATAATTTATATTTAGCAGTGAATTATACTGAATATTCCATAGACCCGGTCCACAACACGAACCTTGGGGGCAGCCCATGGTTACCTTTTTTTCTATCTTTATTGAGTTCATCGCGAGTGTAGCCGTTCTATCATTAAAATAATCTTTCGTGAGGTTGTACAAATTCTTAGGACAGTTAAATTGTTTACGACTGTTTAGTATAGCAGGCCACCAGGCAGCATTGAAGGCTCCCTTCGCGTCTAGACTAGTAATTACTACAGACTTCTTCTGTAGTAACAGGTTTTCGATGTGTTCTCTGTCTGTCTGTCTTTCTATCTGTCTGTCTGTCTGTCTGTCTGTCTGCCTGCCTGTCTGTCTGTCTGTCTGTCTGTCTGCCTGTATGTACATGTCTTTATGTGCGTCCCTCTGTCTGTCTCTATGTTTGTGTTTCTTTTTTCGTGGTATAGTTCAAAAAGTATTTGTTGGACAGAGATGATATTTGGCGTGAGAATTAGATGTCCTTTACAGTTCTTGAGCATTGCAATGAAAATACATAGAATATTATTTTTCAACGTAGGTCCGTCGACTGCCATGCTCACTTTCTGGAAGTTTGTGAATGCCACATTCAAATAAGGTTTTTGGTTGCACTATGTGCAGCTGTAATGACCTGCACAGTGGTCTTAAATTTCTGGTTGCCTAAAAAGTCTTTCCATGGTTCAAACAAATGATAGTCAGTATATGGGGGATAACGTATAACGTCCTCTTTTTTTTTTAGTTCTGTCCACTAAAGAAGTAGGTATCCTAACCTTCAATAATTATTTTCCAAGATTTCTTTAGAGCTTCAAGTTTTAGGGTCTCTGGATGACGAAAAATTGGTTTTATCAAATCCATCTGTTGGTCTGTCTGTCGGACTGTTTGTCTGTCAGTCTGTCGACTGGTTGGCAGTATCGTTCAAACACTTTTTGTTGGAGACATACGATATTTTGCACGAGTATTAGATGTCCGTCTGGCTCAAAACTGAATATAGTTTCGGTCAAATATATACAGGGTGAACACCTTAAAAAATAAAATTTTGTCAAATTTTGTTTTAACCTTCCAGTACTGGTGCCCTCTCGAAGAAAGCAACCACTGGCGCCGTGTATGTGATACACTTATCGTTTTTCATATGTTTTACCTGCTATATTTACGTTTCTACGCATTTCTAGAATTGTTTACGTTATTTCACACATCCCCACAATAAATTACCATCTGAAGTGATTTTATCGATGTATAGAAAGATTTGTATCATAGTTACAAGACGAAAACGAATGAATGCATTAATGTATAATTGAGATTCATCAGTACATTGTTCTTTACCTTGAGACAAAAAATCTGGTGTGATACACTCACACAACTTCCTTTTACAGTAATTTTATAATTAGTCAAAAATTTCATTTTTAATTTTTAAGCATTTGTCAAAAATTTTCAAAAATTACAAATTCTATAAAAACGGTACAAAATAGAGCGTTAGTTGAAGAGACAAATTTTCTCTAAAATTTTAAGCTGAATTCAAAAATATAATAATATACCGGGTGTTCTATTTAAAATAGGAGTTAATAAAAAAAATTGAAAAAACAAGGGAAGCTTACTTTAGAAGTAAGTGGAAAATCACCTAGCTCACATCAATACACATTAAAAATGTAATAAAAATGTAAAGTTTAAAAAAAATCGTTAGAGCCGTTTTTGAAAAAATCGAAAAAAACTGAAAAATCACAAGAGTAAACACCTACTTTCGGTTATGCGATTTCTTCAAAAGCTTGGTGTCTCATCTACATAGTACACAAAACTCATATATGAAGTTTCAACGCAATACCTCTTTTCAATTTTGAGATATTCTGTTCACAGACAGACAGACAGACAGACAGACACGCAGACAGACACACAGACAGACACACAGACAGACCAATAAAAAAAATGTGTTTTTTGGGATCAGGGGACTCTAAAACGTGAAGATCTGTTGAAAACTCAATTTCGAATTTTTGGGGTTTTATCGTAAAAGGAAGTAAAAAAGTACTTACTAAATAATTGTTTGTGACGTTATCAGCGCCATGTAACAAACTATTTTTTTTGCAATTTTTGCACAAAGGGGTTTCTCTGCTACCTTTTCAGAAATTGAATCGCTTCTAGTTTGAGCCGGTGGTACCGTAACTTTTGGTGTTCCAGTTTCAAAAACTTCCCGTGTGCTCTGGCATACCTACTTTTGCGAGTAATAATAATGATATTGCTATTTTGTAAAGTCATTGTATCGAATTTTACTTTAAAAGGTGTACGATGAAGTTTCTATGACAATATACCTTGTGCCATATCAGTGACACGACGCTGGCGCTGTATCTCACAGACTTTTTTACCAAATAAAATTTAAATAAATTCACGAAATTTTGAACAATTAAAGATGTAAAAATAGGAAGCTACTGAAGCGGTCAACCTTCTACACCTTACCTTTCAAAAATAATTAATAAAAGTTTATCAGAGGTGTCTCTGAGCCAGTGGTGCAAGGTTAAATCAGGAACTATATATTACTTAAACACAAGTAATATTTTGCACACGTTGATATACAGGATCTCAATTGAGTGCGCCAGTTTCCAATTGAGATTACGCCTTTACCTTTTTCCGATAGAAACTTTGATTAAAGTGATCCTAATGGGGTTGAAGCGGGCATATTTTAAAATTATTTTGACATATTGTAATGGTATAATGCTTAAAGCAATTCTGGTTGCATTTCCAATTCACGAATGTTAATGAAAGATTCAAATAGGACCAGAATTGGTATTTTATTTATGAAATTATTAAATGCCTTGCTTTTAAAAGAGCAATTCGAATTTCGATAAGGCGAAGTTTTCGATATATCGAAGTATGAGATTTGGCGATCGGATGCCGAGTAGCTGTGCGACCCGAAATTTACTTACGTTGCGCGGTCTGTAACAAAGGTTAGTATTTGAATGAAACAGTATCGTTAGGGTGGAATTCAGCTTATTTTTCAATATTTGTGCTCGGTATGGCGAATGTATCTGATTTATGATGACTAAGAGGTTAATTTTGTGACGTCAAGACACGTTAGTAAGTGTGCTTAAGTACAGAGGTGTTTCGAAGCGTTACAGGAGTTTATACAGCGTTTAGTATGTAAGAAGTCACAAAGATGCAAAGAGGATCTGAAAAGCAACCTGAGAATTTAAGAAAACTACAATCAAGTGCTAATAACTTATGAATCAGTGTTTATTAAACTAAAAGTGAGAAAATGCAATCAAAGTGAGGTTAAAGAGTTCCAGAATGACAATTTAAGTAAAAAAAATTTAGTATTTAAGGAAAAACATTGTAAAAACTTACTTAAAACAATTATTAACTTGTTGCTACGGAGACCCAGATGGTCAATTGTTGTTGTTTATTAGGGAAGCCAAGACAAAAGCCTGTTTGTAAGCTTCGTTCCCATCTTTGAATTGATTTCGTACATAAAAATTTTGTAATTTCTACCAGTTGTCGAGTTTTATTTATTCGCCAGTGTGCAGACCCCAGTTGCGCTTAATTTTGGTAGTGTTTCTAAGTGCAAGCCCTGAAGCTTCGCCCATATTGGCAAGTTGTGGAGCTGCGGGAAGCAGATAGCAGTGTGCAACGTCTGGAGAGGCCCTTGTTTGTCGGTTGCAAGAAAGCAGCAGCAGCTACAAGCGTTTCGGAAGGCAGGTACAAGGTTGGCGTCCCTTTCAAACGTGATCCGGGTACGAAGACAGCATTTGAGGCCCAATTCGAGAAGGCTGGACGCCGAGAGAGGTGCAGAGCAAAGTACAACAGCTGGGGAAGACTTTGTTCGTGGTTCAGAGGCAGGTAACAGCCACAGGGAGCGTCCCAGAAGGAAATTACGAGCTTGGTGTCACCCCATTTTGCAGTATGCAGACAATTTGGAGAGCAAGCAAAACAGTTGCAAGTTGGCGTCACCTATGACGTGAAAGAAAACAAGTACAGGTTAGCCAAACAACTTGATTCGTTAAATTGCATTGTTATTGTTTACTTGAGGTGTATTTATTAATTCTTGGTTGATTTGCGTTCAATTGCGCTAGATTTTTGTGTGTTCGACCAGCTCTGTTTACATTCAACATATGAGGTTAATTGTCATTCGTTAAGATTGAGCATTTGCTTTACTAGAGTAAAATTTATATGATGTTACAACCTAACCTTGCAGATATTGGAGTACTCAAAAGCTAGCCGGCGCATTAATTTGAATTATTGCCAATAATTAAAATATAGAGGGCAACATACCATTATTATTGCAATTAAAGCTCAATTAAATAATTATTATTTTTAATTAGCCCAACAGTAGGCAATAATTCATATTTAAACCGAATTTACTTGTAATACTTATTTTATTTATTTAAAATATTTATATCATTACACCATAAGTCCTTATTATTATAACAATATACAGGGTGTTTCTTTTACAGCATTTACCATGTATCTGTTGCGTACCCTTTTTGTCAAGGTTGAAGCCTAAGCTATGAGCAAATTATTACTTTTATATATTCCTATGTAAAGGCAAAAATAGAGGATATTGTTTTCAAGGTGCTCACCTGAGTGAGTTTTTCAGAGTAATAATATTGGAATATACGGGGGTCGCAGAGCTACTGATATTCCTTTACATCTACAAGATGTCAATTTAATTAATTCTACCTTTGTTGACATAAGTAACAATTCTGGTGATTGTAATTTAGACTTAGTAAATTATTATATGAATAATCTTATAAAAAATTTTAACGTTAAAATGGATTTTTTCGAAATATCGGAAATTGACGTGTTAAAGGTTATTACTACTATTAAAACTAAAGCTACTGGCTGTGATGGTATTAGTATTGGTATGATAGAAATGTGTTGTCCTTTTCTGTTGCCATTTATTACCCATATAATTAATTTCTGTTTAATAAATAACGTTTGTCCAGATACATGGAAATGTGCCAACGTCATTCCGCTTCCAAAAATTAGTGAACCTAAGGATTTTAAAGACCTCCTCCCTATCATCATCTTGCCGGTATTTTCGAAGATTTTTGAGAAAATTTTAGTTCAACAAATTAACCAACATCTTAATCTGCATGACATTTTACCACATACTCAATCTGGTTTTAGGGCTGGTTACAGTTGCACAACTACGCTGTTAAATATTACTGATGATATTCTATCTGCTATCGATGCCAATAAGTTATCGGTAGTTGTGCTTCTGGACTACTCTAAAGCATTTGATACGATTAACCACACTACTTTGATTGCTCTATTACATTTTATTGGTTTTAGCAATAATGCTACTTCTCTTATTAAAAATTATTTAAGTAACAGATCTCAGAAAGTTATTTTAAATAAAAAATACTCTACTCCATGTGCTGTACTTGCTGGTGTTCCACAAGGCTCAGTTCTTGGTCCTCTTTTGTATTCAATATATTCGTGTTGTTTTTTTAAGGCTCTGAGATATTGCAAATATAATATATATGCAGATGATACACAATTATTGTATAGTTTCTTCCCGAACGATGTAGATGCTGCTATTGGGTTAGTCTGTTCAGATATAGATACTTTAATCAAAACTTCGGAGGCACATAATTTAAAAATTAATGCAAATAAAACTGTAGTTTTACTTTTTGGTAAAAATAAAATAAGGGAAACATATGAAGACAGAATTTCCATTAAAGTTAAAGATGTTAATATCAAAATTTCCAAATGCCCTAAGAATCTCGGATTATTTATTGATTCAAAATTATCATTTAGAGATCACATCGCAAGTACTATTAAAAAAGTATTTTCTAACTTGAAACTGATATATACCTACAGACATTGTTTAAATCGAAAAATTAAAATATTACTTTGTGACTCGTTGGTTCTATCACAATTTAATTACTGCGATTCTGTGTATGGACCCTGCCTTGATAGTATAGATTCTAAAAGGATTCAAAGAATTCAAAATTCATGTTTGAGGCTAATTTTTGGAATTAGAAAACATGAATCTGTTTCTTCAAAGATAAGTGAGGTAAAATGGCTTAACATGAACAACAGAAGAACTCTACATGCTTTATGTTTATTTCACAAAATTATTACTACTGAAACTCCTCCATACCTTTTTAATAAAATTAAGTTTACTTCTACTAGTCATTCATTTGATCTTAGAAATAAAAATCTAATTGCTATTCCATTGCACAAGTCTCAACTGTATAAACGATCATTTAGTTATAATATTGCCAGTTCTTATAATAGTTTACCGAAAAAATTTAAATCTTTATCATTATCTAATTTTAAACTGCATCTCTGTCGCTTCTTAATGGGTAGACAATAATGTTTTTTTTGCTTGAGTATTATTTGATTTTTTTCAGCAGCTCTCAACTACACTAAACCAATGAACGATTGTCCTTGCTTCTCTTTTATTTTCTTTCTTTCTTCATTTATTATTTTTTTTTAATTTTAATATAATTTTATTTTTATTTTCACATTTTGTATGGGGTTAAGTGGTAGAACAGACTGCTATTAATTTAGCATGTCTGAACTTCGCCCCTTTGAACCTTGTTACCCAGTTACTATGTAAATTATGTTACTTATATTTTCTTTGGTTGGTTCAATAAACGGCATTATTATTATTATTATTATTATTATTATATTCGGTTTCGTGCCGCATGTAAAATATTATTTCACTCTAACAAATAGCTCGTAAGCTATACCGCCAACAGACAAACAGACAGACGGATAGACAGACATACAGATAGATCGACAGACGAACGGACGAACAGACAGACAGACGGAATTGAGAAAACATGTTTTTCGTCAACCAGGGACCTTGAAAGGTGAAGATCTGAAGAGATCTTGGAAAGTGATTTTTTGCGAATACAATACTTCCTTTGTCTTTTCGAAGATAGTTAAAATATACTAGCGAATTATTCTAATCAGAAGCTTGTTAGGTTGAATAAAGAAAATGTTGTTTAAATTGTAAACTATTTTCTTGATGACACTATAGCTGCTTTACTGGAATGTTTTTTTAATTGTTGATAATTGCAGATTGTCGACTTTCAACTCGGCTGTTATTGGCGACTTTCGTTGAGACAACTAAACTCGAATTTGATTAATGAGCCAACTCGGTCTTATTTAATGGTAGAACGTTAATGTTTACTTTTTGAAGTCGCCTTGCCATAGTATGAATCCTAACACATTTAAAGTAGATATGTTGAACATAATAACATTTAAAGTTATTAAACCTATTACATCATTTACATTGGATCTCAAGTAATGTTGACGGCGTTGTACTACAAGCTAAGCAATCAATGTAATTGAAGACAGCCACGCTTACGCGTGCAATTTTATATTATTTTCACACGAATTCAAATAGTTGTTGAAGTTAGACTACACACGTATGAGAAAAACATTACTACTATGTTACCGACACAGAACAAAAAAACATGCATAATATTTTAACGAGAATTTCATCAAAGAATCGGTTATATCCCACGCTAATACCACTTAACCCTGATGAGAATCTGATGACGAAGTTAATTTATTTAATTCGGTCACCGTTTTGTTACGATCATTGTGGTTTGGAAATATTATTTAGAGCAGTACATTAGGTACTTATATTAAACATTGTTTTCTATAAATCCAAATTGGTATAACTTTTAATTGAAATGTTGCACATTTAACAACCAGGCGGATTAAGAATTACTACATTACTATTGCTTTTATGAGATAGTTAAAAACGCATACGCACTAATTCCACCAATTAAGACGCTAGCGACAATGACCCTTATTTAGAGATTATACTTAAAAGACAACCTTAACCCTGTTAAGGTAAACGCAACTAAAAATATGTAATTCCATATAATTTTCAACCGAGACGTGGTCACACTTGAATATGCAGCTTTTTACTAGCTGCCAAGGACATAAGCTTACTGCAGTTTTTAGGTGAGACATGTGAGAATTATTTCATACAACTTTGTTTCATATGTGAAGTTTAGTGTTTCAAACCAAATACGGGCTGACATTATAAATCCATGAACCAGAAATTTATAATTTGCATTTGCACACTACTCATACGCACTTGAATCAAGGATGTTGACTCCTTACTGAAGCACTCAATAGTCATGACAAGCAAAAAGTGTTAAGTTTTATTGACAGAAGAGTTCATAAGTGCGATTTCGTTGTGTAACAGTAGCTTATAATACAACTAAATTGTTTTTATGTAACTGTTGGAAAACTCGACTCAAATTTAAATGCGTAGGTGTAAAAAGCCAAGGTGTAATAACGCACTACATAAAATTATTGTATAAATTAGATGGAAGGTTAATAGATTTCCGTAAACCCACCACGTCTTTAAAATTCCTGAAATATTTGTTTATTAGCCTAGCAACGTTAAAATGAAATAGATTGTAGCTTTAAAAATGATTTAAGTAAAAGTTTGAGTTTTCTTTCCGAATGTAACTACTAAACTGACAAGTTTGTGATTTTGTTATTCTTGTTACAATGTCATCATATTTCTTTAAAGATTTAAGATGATTTTTTACTTCCTTTTACTACTATAAAGGAAGTATTGGATTCACCCCAAAAATTCGAAATTGAGTTTTCAACAGATCTTCACGTTTTAGAGTCCCCTGATCCCAAAAAACATATTTTTTTCATTGGTCTGTCTGTGTGTCTGTCTGTGTGTCTGTAAACAGAATATCTCAAAAACGAAAAGAGGTATGGCATTGAAACTTCATATATAAGTTTTGTGTACTATGTAGATGAGACAGCAAGCTTTTGAAGAAAATCGCATAACCGGAAGTAGGTGTTTACTCTTGTGATTTTTCAGTTTTTTTCGATTTTTTCAAAAACGGCTCCAACGATTTTTTTTAAATTTTACATTTTTCTTACATTTTTAATGTGTATTGATGTGAGATAGGTGATTTTCCAGTTGAATACTTCTAAAGTGGGTTTCTTTTGTTTTTTTTTCTATTTTTTTTATTAACTCCTATTTTAAATAAAACACCCGGTATATTATTACATTTTTGAATTCACCTTAAAATTCTAGAGAAAATCGTACGACACTCATTAATGACCAATAGAAAAATTAGTTCACGAGCCGTAGCCAAGACAACAATAAAATTTCTTGGAAATTTTTTGTAGGTAGACATTACTTCTTTTTAGGGTTTGTGTCGTTACGATTTTCTTACCGAATCTGCATTCGAGCATTAATTCATATCCGGAAATTACTTTTCGTGCATTCAACAACGTCCTAATTTGCCCTCGCGTCCCGCTTGGGCAAATTAATACGACGTTGTTGGAACGCACTCAAAAAAATTTCCGGAAAGAATTAATGCTCTTATGAGATTATATGTGAAAATTTGTGTCTTCAACTAACACTCGATTTTGTACCGTTTTTGTAGAATTTGTAATTTTTGAAAATTTTTAACAAAAGGTTAAAAATTAAAAATGAAATTTTTGACTAATTATAAAATCACTGTAAAAGGAAGTTGTGTGAGTGTATCACACCAGATTTTTTAAAAATAGTGCTGCAAGTTCAGTATGTCAAATTTTAACATATTTGACGAGAACAGGGCCCGTCAACCATGCGAGGGTGGAAGATATTTCTAAAACTATAAGAGTTACATAAATATCGTTTATATAAAAGTTGTAGGTACAAAAGTGGTGCACATTACTAAAATAGTTTTGATTATACAGGGTGTCTCAAAAAAATATGGCAAATCAAACTTACTTTTTTAAATGGAGTGCCCTATATTTAAGTAGACTAAAAGTTTTAAATTGAAATATTCATCATTTTGATATTAAAGTTGTATGGGTCTAACTTCAACTCTTTTGAAGATTTAACGATTTTATGCAAAAAAAATGCTGAACGGCTGCTATAAGTAACATAAGACAATTGAATAAAGGAAAACGTTACCAAAAATTCTCATTTTCTTGATTTACCTGTCGACTCTAAAATGGTGGTTGCAGGTATTAATGCTATACGGGACGCTCAACATTTGCAAAATTTAGTAATTTCGGATTTTTTAAAATGGAACACCTTTTATATTTTTATATGTTTTAAAAGCCTTTTTAATGGGATTTCTTTCGATATCTAACTGTATACCTCTAAATTCAACTGTTGTTCAGATATGCGTATTCTAGCATAAAAAACAATTTCCTCAGATCTCCACGTTTCACGATCGCTGTGTCCGTTTGTCTGGCTGTGTGTTGGTAAAGTTCAAAACCTATTTGTTGGAGGAAGACGATATTTTGCATGTGGATTATATGTCCACCTGGCTCGAAACTGAATATACTTTCGGTCAAAGATCTACAGAGTGAGCACCTTAAAAAACAAAATTTTGTATACTTTTGCTTTAACTCAAGGATAGTTAAAAGTAATAATTTGCACTAGGACCTAACAGATGCAGCGTGAACATCGTAGAAGTAACAGAAAGACAGATCGCTGCGGACCCCAATGAGCGCGAAGGAAAAGGTATAGTATACTAACTTGTGAGGGAACTTTCGTGTAAGGTCTTTTACACATTTTTTCTTACTTCTTCATTTTCGGTTCGATCTCTAAATAGAATTTTCCAGCATGCTTTGTTCCATGTATTTTTAAATCCGCCTGAGCATATTGTCAGTGTATCGATTTCCATACCGCAAATCATCACCGACAGGATACAGATATTAAACAATTTTCCTAATAATGGGTTGACGAAAAACATATAAGATAAATGACAATAGGAGCTCGACAGCCAAAAAAAGAAAATATCTCTTTCGCAGCTCCTTTATGCCCAAGATACAAGAAGGATTTATTATTGTAGGCCATTTAGTGTACGGTCATTCTGAAGATGAATAATTGTTAACCTTTTCTCATTCTTTGAGGATAATAAACTGGCTTTATTTTTATGGCTTTAGTACAACCGGCCGAAGTATTGCTTTCGACTTGACCATTTTTAGAAATTTACTATTTTTGTCACAACCTCTCAATTATTCGTCACCAACCCAAAGTTATATGAAAGATCTTATGAAAGTATATAACTTTTAATGGTAAGGGTGTCCGAGTTATGCCATGGTCGTCACTTTAAACTTAACGTTTTGCTGATTGTGCTGTCAGCTTCTTCAAAAGTTGTAGTACCTTAAATGACGGCTAGCTTCCCACTGCAGAATATGGTGTGAATAAGGTCAGGCGGCGGTTCTTAAGGATACAAAATATATATAATACTTACTACAAAATCGGGCGCCAGTCGTTATTCACAACAAAAAAATAGCAAGTCCAGCTAACAAATTTCACCACCTACCTTAGATGTCATTTGCTTCACAATCCTAAACAAAAAAGAAAGCCAGCAGGTTCATGAAGGGTTATATAATTAGATAAACAAAAATGACAGCAGCAGCAGATTTAATTATTACTAAGAGTTGCCACAGTTATTAAGCATAATTATTAGTGCGGAAGGCTCAGTAATGTTCAGAAGTAACAATTAAAATATTTAATTCCAAGTAAAACCTAGCGCACTACAGCTACAACATAGTAATAAATTGAATTGGTGCCAAACACCAAAATCATGATGCAATAAAACTTTTAAAATACTTCATTTGAATTGAAATTCCTGGCAGGCTGTTGATATGACATATAAGAAGAAAACAATTCAACATCAACAAAAAGAAGACCATTATCATAACTTTATTATTTTAAGTGGAATATATAAGTTTGCAACAAATTTAATATTTATTGTACTGTTGATTTGTAAAAAAAAATCGGACATCATTTGGTTGAAAATAAATTACCTTATGAAACTGTTCATCATACAATGTACGTCATTGTTGTATCCTGTTACTAAGAGCCTTTTATATCCAATGATTTTAACAATAAATATTAAATGTATTACAAACTTTACACACTACTGTATGTACGTATCTACATAGTAATTTTTCATAAAGGTCGTCCCTTGGTTTCTGAATTACAAATGATGCTTTCTGAATATCGATTAACGCGTTCTGAATTACAATTTACACTTTTTAAAATGCAAGTTACACTTTCTGAATTACAATTTACAAATATGAATTACAAGTTATACTATCTGAATTATGATTTACCAATCAGAATTACAAGTTACATTTTTTGAATTACAATTTACCGTTTCTGAATTTAAAATTTATTAATATGAATATCAGTTAACGCTTTCTGAATTACAATTTATTAATCTGAATTACATGTTACTTTTTCTGAAATACTTCTTACACTTTCTGAATTACAAATGAAAAAGGTGTATATGAAGTACTTTTGTGGTAACACGGTTTTTCAAGTCAGCCGACATTTTTGAAATTTTGTATGGGGCCATAGTTTTACATTTTGAACAACTGCCCTTGACGATACTTTGACGTATTTGAAACAGAAAATGTACTTTACCTGAAAAAACATGTTTTTATCTACCGCTCGAGAGGACTCACGAAGACCAATCTAACATTTTAGTATTATGATTTTCGTCTCAGAATTTTATGACCAACATCGCCACGTGGAGTTCTTTCACCAATTTATACACACCCTGTATACAGGATGCATTGTTACGGTATTAAAAGAACTTTACGACACCCACCCAAGGTGAGCATCGCACCACGGAATCAGTCCTGAAAAACTGGCACACTTGCCCTGAAATCGGTTCGAAATAGGCTAAAAGGCCACGGCTGGGACGCTCAGGGAGTCGGGCGTGAGTCACACGATACGTTCTGGGCAAGCATGTGGTGGCATAATATATACAGGGTATGTCGAAATCATGAGGGCGCCACCAAGCCTGTCTTAACCCGGCTAACCGGGCCTGGACGGTTAGACGGGAGCGAAGCATGCAAAATACTCCGCCAATAGGATTACTCAAGAGTTGCAAGGTCAAATAACAATTTCGGGATTGCCTTATGCAAGGATTGTAATTAGGTGTCAATCCGACCGCGACTACGCAGCTGTCTCACCCACCTGCACGCTCAAAGCTCCCTCGTTCCGTCGTACAATAATCAGTACAATGAAGGGGGCGTCTATCTGTAACAGAACATGCACAAGTCGAAACAAAACAATAATTCCCTTAACTAACCAATCATGTATTGAACTTCGGGTTACAATGGGGCGGCAGAGTGCGTCGCCCTATATCTATACTTAGACTATAATTAAGGGCACCAGCTGGCACGCGCGCTCTAAACTTAGCGACAGATGTTGAACAGTAGTGAACAGTAATGAACAGTAATGAGTAGTAATGAGTACAAATATGCCGGCGCGACGCCTTATGCAGCGGACAGCGAAGATTAAATTAGCACTCGCGATATGGACAGTCTGCAATTCTGAAGGAATGCACCAATATGCTGGCGCGACGCCTTATGCAGCGGACAGCGAAGATTAAATTAGCACTCGCGATATGGACAGTCTGCAATTCTGAAGGAATGCACCAATATGCTGGCGCGACGCCTTATGCAGCGGACAGCGAAGATTAAATTAGCACTCGCGATATGGACAGTCTGCAATTCTGAAGGAATGCACCAATATGCTGGCGCGACGCCTTATGCAGCGGACAGCGAAGATTAAATTAGCACTCGCGTTCACAGCGGTAATCAGGTTAAAGACACATACCTTAATGCGTAGGCGGCGAGGGAGCCTGGTACAGTTGAGTTGCGACAGGCTACAGTCGTAGGTGGCAGGTACCTTCGATGTTACAACGGCTATAGGGATGAGTGCACAACCGCCTTAATGGCGACGTGAGACGCGTCCAGGACGCGTACAACGGGACGACGAAAAATGGGCCACTTTCGTTCTGCGGAACAGATCCTCGTAGGTCGAGATGAAGGGGGCACGACCCCTTACTTACGAAAGCAGGAACTGGGCTCCAAACACCCACGCTACGCCGAAGACGATTCGAAAAACTCCGACTCACAACCACCACACGAGCGTTCTTTGCAACGGGCTGCAGACAACTGCCCTTAAGGCGAAACAGTTTGTCACATAATTGCTGAAGCAGCACTTGACGGGAAAAAGGCTGACGCCCCCGCCAAGGGCGGGAGCGTCGCACGAACTCACACACTATCCGACCACTTGTTCGTTCGACGGCTCTCGGCTGAATGCCCCAAAGGGAAGCGCTGGCACAGGTCACCTTGGTCGCGTCCCCACGTGACTAAACCTCGGCGGCCAATCGCAAGGCGATAAAATGAAACAAATTAATACCGGCGCCAATGGCATCACGCCTCAACGGCGTGCTTTCTAGGAGATTCGGAATTCGGAAAAACGCCATCAGAGGGGAGCTCCAACCGACGAAAAATACTGCTTTTGGAGCTAAATATGTGCGACATCGTGATTCTGGAATTAGGCGATGGAGCCAAATAAAGAACTAAAATGGTTTAGCATACGGGCACGCTGCCCTAAAGCCTAGGTGGCTATTTAAAATACCAAAATGACCTGAATCAAATGTGCGGAAGATAAGATTGAACCCGCGCGCAAAGATTGAAAATGGTTTCAACACAGCAACAAACTGCCCCAAAGGCGTGAAATGCAATTAAGCATCCAAAACAGCAAAATGACTTAACAGCATGTAAAGGCTGCTACAAATTTAATATTTTTTATAAAAATCGTCGGACAGGTCGATTTTAACTTTTGGTTGAAAAAATCATTTTAAAAACTTTCATCATAGAATTCACATCATTGTTACATGCTCTTTTTAAATGCCTTTTGTGTAAATCAAATTGTCAACTATTAAGTCATGTCGTAGAAAAAACACTTAAATATCAAATAAATTACATTCTAACAGGTTTTTGCTGTCTATTTAATATTTAAGTGTTCATTTTCACGCCAATATTACTTAATAATTTACGACTTGATTCAAGTAGAAGGCTCTTAGTAAGAGTATACAATAATGATGTTAATTCTATGATGAGCAATTTTAAAATTAGTTTATTTTCAACCAAAATTAAAGCAACCTGCCCAACGATTTTTTCACAATAATAAATTTGTTGCAAAATTTACACATCCTGTATGTATCTACATAGCTCATCTACATCCACATAAAAATCGTCGCTTGGTTTATGAATTACAATTTATCCTTTCTGATCAGGATAATCTAAACCGCAGTCAGGAAATAGTGAGGGTTTCTTCAACTTAGAATATGAGGAAAAATATGATAACGTTTGATCATTTTTCTGTTAAACCATTTTCTATTTTCAACTCCAAATGTTTTGCAAAGAATTTCAATAATAAAGTCACTGTTATTCTTGAAATTCTTTGCAAACATTTGGAGTTGAACAAAGTAGTTGTTTGTACTCAGTATTATGTGCAAATAACCATATTAAAGTACATAAATAACTAAACAATTTGTGTTCTTTATCACAACAATGATTCATTACAACGAATAAAATATCAATATGCTCTGGAAGCTCTGTGGATGAAGTAGGAGGTTATTTGTAGAAATTGATAAGAATACTGGTTGCAATTGTGCATGTTTTCATTCCTGCAGGTGAACGATTTGCTAATTTTATTCTGGTATACAAAGAGCTTGTTTTCCACGATTTGCTAGTGTATTTTCTGGTAAAACATTTAAAATACTTTCCTGTAGACCATTACGAATAGGTGCTACTTGCATTGGATAACCTTTCCAATGGGACTAGTTATACAAAAAAAAGACAAATTAATACTGCAATCTAGACAATTTACAAGCATCTATTACCTGAATGATAGTTGCAGCTTTCTTTAAAGTTTGGTAATTATTGTGTTCGCATTTCATGGCCCTATGTGCCTATGCATTTTCAAATCTTGGTTTGCTCTGAAACGCCTTTGAATATTGATCGTTCATTTTTTTTAAATCCAGTAATGTGTAGACTGCATTTTCATAGCTTTCTTGGCTATACATTTTTGCTGAATCATAAGTACAGATTTTTGCAGAATTTGGTAGTTATGGTGATGTATTTTCATTGCTCTGTTTGCTCTAAAACGTCTCTGAATAATAATAACTGCTTGCTTGAGATTTTGATAGTTATTAAATTCAAACATCATAGCTTTATTTGTTTTGAATTTCCTTTGTATAGAAATTGCAGCTTCTCTAAGATGTTGATAGTTTGTACATTCCAATATAGTCCTATTTGCTCTGAATCTTCTTTGAATGGTAAGGGCGTTTTTTTTCAGAATTTGGTAGTTACTAAATTTAAATTTCATAGCTTTATTATTTTAAATTTTCTTTGTATGAAAATTGCAGCTTTTTGAAGATTTTGATAGTTGGTACGTTCCCACATCATACTCCTATTTGCCCTGAATATTCTTTGAATCGTAATGGCAGTTCTTTTTAGAATTTGACAGTTTTTAAATTCAAACTTCGTAGCTTTATCTGCTTTGAATGTCCTTTGTATGATAACTGCAGCTTCTCTAAGATGTTGATAGTTAGTACGTTCCAATATCATACTCCTATTTGCTCTGAATCTTGTTTGTGTGGCAATAATGGCTTGCTTGATATTTTGATAGTTATTACGTTCTAATATCATACTCCATTTGCTCTGAATCTTTTTTGAATCGTAATAGCAATCCTGTTTAGAAATTGATAGTTATTAAATTCAAACTTCATAGCTTTATTTGCTTTGACTTTCTTTTGTATGAAAATTGCAGATTTCATAAGATGTTGGTAGTTAGTACGTTCCAGTGTCATACTCCTACTTGCTTTGAATCTTATTTGTATGGTAATGGCGGTCTTTCTCATAATTTGATAGTTCCAACTTCATAGCTTTATTTGCTTTGAATTTCCTTTGTATGAAAATTGCAGCTTCTCTAAGATGTTAATAGTTAGTACGTTCCAATATCATACTCCTGTTTGCTCTGAATCCTCTTTGTACGGAAATATCTTTTTGCTTGATTTTTTACAGTTAGTACGTTCCGGTATCATAGTCCTATTTACTCTGAATCTTCTTTAAATGGTAATGGCAGTTTCTTTCAAAATTTTATAGATTCTATATTCCAATTCATAGCTTTATTTGCTTTAACGTGCCTTGGTATTATAACTGCAGCTCTTTTAAGAATTTGATAGTTATTACGTTCCATTACCATATTTCTGTTGGCTCTGAATCTTCTTTGTATAATAATTGTTGTTTTTTCAGAATTTGATAGTTACTACACTCATACATCATGCTTTTTTTTGCACTGAATCGTCTTTGCCGAGCAACGGCAGCTTTTTTCAGAATTTGATAGTTCCTACATTCCAATATACTCCGTTTTGCTCTAAATCGCCTTTGTATTATAACAGTAGTCTTTTTGAGATTTTTATAACTGTCAAGTTAAAACTTTATAGCTTTATTTGCTCTAAACTTCCTCTGTATGACAATTATAGCTACCTTCTGATTTTGATCGCGGTTGTACTCCAATTTCATAGCCACGTATGTTCTAAATTTTGTTTGAATATAAATTATAGCTTTTTAAAGATTTTGGTAATTGCCAATTCTAATTTCATAATCTTGTTTGCTCTGAAGCTTTTCTGAATCATAACTGCTGTTGTCTTTAGGCTCTCATATATGGTATACCTATGGTTTTGCAACTTCATGGTTTTGAATCTTTTTTGAATAGCAATTGCTGCTGTTTTGAGGTCTTCATAGTTATTACGTTTTATATTCATGGCCTTAATTGCTCTGAATTGTCTTTTAATAATGATGGCAGACTAATTTTTTAAAATGGGTACATGCTATTTTCATTTCTTGATTGCTCTATATCGTCGCTGAATAAAGATTGTCACATTTTTAAACTTCTTATAATTATCACGACATATTATCATTATTAATTTTCTTTATATATCTGCTGTACATATAACTGTTGCACGAATTTTTAAATAGTTGCAGCTGTCTTTTGTTGAATTTGTTTTTGAAGGTTTATTACTGATTTTCTTATTAAGCAGTATTTACGTCACTGACTATACATTCTAAAATAGCTTTGTATTTTTAAAGCATTTCTTAAATCTAACATCCTTTTCAGATAATCGCGAAATACAGGTATAAAACGATTTAATTTACGTAAGAAGTTATGCCGCCTGTACCATAACTGAATTTTTCTCCAACCACACGAATAAGACGCCATATTGTCGAATAATTTTGTATAAAAAGTAAGTCATTTCGGGATGTTCACATATTACCTTGGCAACCGTACACTTTTCGATTCATATTTGCACTAGTACAAAAATGGTCGCAAGATAGGGTTTTATATGGTAAATTTGAAATAAAAAACAAACGCTTCGTCAATATTCGGCAGTCGCCGTCGTTGTTGTTTAATTTCCCCGTATAGTGATTGTTTATTTGCGCCATGACAGTTCTACAATATAACCTACAATGTTTGATTCTAAATAATAAGTCATATTACCGAATTTATGAGTAGGTGGAGAAAAAATAGTATGTTTCATTCGTACAAAAAATGCGTTTTCGGGATGCGTAAGACTCGCCGGACGACGCGTCTTACTTGTCCCGAAATCATGCATTTTTTGTACTAATGAAACAAATAACAAATAATTTGCCACAAGAATAATAAAGTTTCTTCATGATGACCATCTAAAATATCTCTTGGAGTAATATCACCTATTATTTCAAAATTAGCTTGCTGGAGACCATCAAACACAATCTTCATATTGTGAATTTTTTGTAGACGAGATATTGCAGGAACTATTAAATTGTCTGTCAAATAATTTTGTATTAAAATTATTTCCATTACCTTGGTTAGACAAATTTTATCTCTCAAATCTGCTCCTAGGTATGTGTCTCTATAATCAAATTCCTGGATGTATTTTTGCTTATGACATAGTACAGTCATATCCTGTGAAGCGTAAAAACCTAGTTACACCTCCCATTGCAAAGAGCAATTCCCGAAAGAATTTTAACAAAACCTCACTACTTTCTTTTATAGTTGCATTTTTGTAGAAGAAACATGGATCATGAGCAATAAGAACTTTAGACTTAGCAACATCTACAAAATATACTAGAGCAAGGAATTTCTTTAGTATAAACTTCATAATAGAAATGGCATATTTTTCTGAATGAATCGTCTTATATTTTTGCAATAAAAAGGGATCTTGGAAAAATCGTTGCAAAATAAAGCTACTTAGGCCCATCAGATTGGAAATAGAAGTCATGGGTATTGTTACATTATATATCGTTTCCAAACCAATTCTCAACCATAACGAATTATAACTCAAAAATAAAAACATGATCTCTTGTTGCAAACCTAGATCTGAATGCACATTCTTATCTGTTATAATGCTTTTCTTGTGATTTTTAACAGTTAAATAGGTCTAAAAAGATTTTTTGCATTTTTCCTAAGAGATTCCAGTCGATGATTAGTGTGGTACTTGCTAAATACAAGTTATTTTGAAGGTGCTGTAGGTACTGTTGTATATTTACACTGCTGCCATAGTTTAGCTACATCAATCGGATGCCCATTTACATCAAAATCTATACCTTTTCAACTTCAAATTGGGACTAATCAATTTCAAAATGGGATTAAACAATTTCAAAATGAAATAAACAATTTCAATTTGGGAATAAACAACTTCAAATTGTAACTAATCAACTTCAAATTGAGAAAAGCTTTTTGTTAACGGTAGTCTTTGGCAAATGGCAATTACATGGTAGTGACAGGACTGAACACCAGCAACAACTAACAATAATTAGTTCCGTCCTGTCACAACCATGTAATTGCCATTTTCCAAAGACTACCGTTAATAAAAAGCTTTCATCAATTTGAAGTTGATTACTCCCAATTTGAAGTTGTTTATTCTCAAATTGAAATTGTTTATTTCATTTTAAAATTGTTTAATCCCATTTTGAAATTGATTAGTCCCAATTTGAAGTTGAAAAGGTATAGTTCAGGAGGAGGTGTTAGCAAAGCATTAAGCCATTTTTGAAAATATTTTCTTGTTCTTCTAACCACTGGTCATCATTATAAAGCGATTCTGTCAAAAGTGGATCGACATAATCTATAGTCCCCTTGTAAATTTGCGAATTTTGACTTTTATGAGTTTTATCCCACCTTAAATTTTCAGAGTGGTCTTCACGTTTTAAACTGTAGCAAGCATTTTCTTTGGAGTAGAAATGGCAAGGTTTGCCACAGACTTTCTTTTCAATGTTTGTGTTGCTTTAAAGCTCTTAATGTGTGGTGAGTTATCAATATTAGCTAAATTCCCTACGGAATTATCTTTTACGTAAATGTCTGAGCTTGTACTGCCCTTCACATAAGTTCCTGCACTAATAATTGTCAAATTAGTTCCAATCGCAAGCTGATTTTCTGTTGATTTTGGTGCTAATTCATAAGTACAGGAAGAGACCATAAATAACTGTTTTGAAATAGTCGAATTATTAGAATACGGCTTCTGACTTGTGCAACAAAAATTAGAACTGAATCCATCATCTTCTGCAGTAGTACGCATAATATGAGTGCATGTAAAAAGGTATGATTTCTGTGTTAAATTATTACTATCATTAACCGGCTTTGCTGTACTTTCTAATCGAATATCTTCTTGTTTATTCAACAAACTTGAAAAGTAGTACACACAAAGACTGTAGCTAACCCTACTGCAGAACAACTTGAGCAAATTGCAGCTCTTATTTTGGCACCTTTCACGGCAAATATTAAGCTGTGCTAAGTTTAAAGTTCTTATTGCTTATAATCCATGTCTCTTCTGCAAAAATGCACCTGTAAAGTCGTGAGGTTTTGTTAAAATTTTCTCGGGAATTGCTCGTTGCAATGGGAGATGTAACTAGATTTGTACGCTTCACAGGATATGTACTATGTCATAAGCAAAAATACATCCACAAAGCTATAAAGTTTGAACTTAACAGTTATAAAAATCTCAAAAAGGCTACTATTATAGTACAAAGGCGATTTAGAGTAAAACGGAGTATATTGGAATGTAGGAAGTATGAAATTCTGAAAAAAAGCAGCTATTGCTATGCAAAGAAGATTCAGAGCCAACAGAGATATGGTAATAGAACATAATAACTATAAAAATTTCAGAAAAGCAGCAATTATAATGCAAAGGAAGTTTAGAGCAAATAAAGCTATTAGGTTTGAACGTAGTAACTTTTCAAAATCTCAAGAAAGCTGCCATTACTCTGCAAAGACGATTTAGTGCAAAAAAGAGCATGATGTTTGAGCGTAGTAACTATCAAATTCTGAAAAAAAACCAGCAATTACTAAACAAACAAGATTCAGAGCCAACAGAAATATGGTAATGGAACGTAATAACTATAAAAATCTTAAAAGAGCTGCAGTTATCATGCAAAGGCACTTTAAAACAAATAAAGCTATGAAGTTTGAATATAACAACTATCAAATTTTGAAAGAAACTGCCATTACCAATCAAAGAAGATTCAGAGCAAATAGGACTATGATACTGGAACGTAATAACAATAAAAAAATCAAGCAAAAAGTTATTTCCGTACAAAGAAGATTTAGAGCAAACAGGAGTATGACACTGGAACGTACTAACTATCAACATCTTAAAAAAGCTGCAATTTTCATACAAAGGAAATTCAAAGCAAATAAAGCTATGAAGTTTGAATTTACAGGTATTTAAAATAAGAACTGAAAGAAAATAAAGAGTGAAGTGAGTTAATTTTAATTAAGGGAGTACTCACTATTTGAGATTGTCGAATGACAGATGTGACGAGAAAGTATTTGTAATTGATTTTTCAAAACTAGTTCGAAGTGTCAGTTGATAGATGTATTGAGTTGTCATAGAAAACAGGAACGTCAAATTTCAGGATATAAGCAATCTAGATTATAAAGAATCCAACCTGATTTTCAGTCAAGTGTTTCTACTGAGGCTAGCAGTAAATAATTTTGACTATTCAATTCACCTGTCATCTGTCAAAAAGTGACCAATGAAAATCCAGAATTCTGACGTTTTTTGACCAACCAAAAAAATATCAGTGGATATATCTTCCTAGAAGGTATTCAAGTGACTATTTTTAACAAATGCGATTTTTATTAGAAAAAGTCAATATTAATGTTCTGTTACTATAGAAATTGCGTAGTTTGTTGCTAGATTTACTGAAAACTAATTTGAAAAAGTAATTTGGTTCATTAAATAGTCCCTCGAATACCATTCTTAGTCAAAGTTAAGTAGATTATTTTTGCGGTGGTATCACTACTCATGTCCATTGCGCTTGGGATTAGGACTCGTGCTATCGCACTCGTCCTAATCGTGCCAAAGCGCAATGGACATTCGTGACACCACCACAAAAATAGTCGACATAACTTTGACTACTCATGGTATTATAAGTGATTATCCATAATAAAAAATGAGACTATTAAATTTATTAAAATTTGATTTAATATATAAAGTTGATTGGGAATAAACTAAAGTAAAAGATGTAAGGCAATTATAACTAACATAAGTTGGGCACACAACGTGGAGCTAATCACCTTAACAATATATATAGGTATGTCATCCGTACCAACTGATGCCTTAGGTTTCATTGCCTTAAGAGCTTTATTTATATCATCAATTGTAATTGGAAGCACATGAAAATTACCTGGTTCGGTAGATGTTATTGTTGTAGCATTATCTTGCGAGCCAACGTATACAGACTGAAAATTATCTGCAAAGGCATTTGCCGTTGCTTGATTATTACATAAAAAATTTCTTTGGTAATGCGTATTATGAGAAACATTTTCTTTCCTCTTTTTTTAACAAATAACCAAACCAGAGCTGGTTTGTTTAGCAGTCCATTCTCGATATTTTTTAAATATTCTTGATATGCAGCATTGTTTGACTTTATTTCTGAGTTGTCTGTATTTCTCAATAACGCTACCGTTACCTCTTTTTTGTTGTATTTTTTAAACAAACGATTTTTTATGTCTTTAATAACACTCAAAGGAAACCAGGATGTAAATTTATTATGAATGTGTTTAATTTTAGGAACTGTAGCATTAAGGGCAGTTTTGAAAAGTTCATAAAATTTTGATAAAATGAATTTACGTCCTTAAAATTTTCTAGTGCTGACCAGTTAGTTTCCCTTAACCTATAATAAAGTTCCAAAAAATTACCTTTTTTTGTAATTATACCATTCATTGTTAATATTAGGATTATTTGACTTTTCGTAATAAATATAATCGCATTCCAAAGGAAGATGATAAGTATCTGGTAGACACGCACTGAACTGCATTATTAAATGGAAGAGCAACTCATACGACCTGCACGTTAAAATATATACACACTAGCTTTTACCCGCGACTTCGTACGCTCGAGGTTCGTTATTTGTGTATTAAATAATGACTAATTATTTTCTGTCATCCCATCCCATCTCATTCCATCCCGTCCCTTTCCGCCCTGTTCCGTCTCGTCCCGTCCCATCGCATCGCCTCCTGTCCCCTCCCGTCCCGGCCCGTCTCGTTCCTTTCCGTCCCGTCCCGTCCCTTTCCGTCCAGTCCCTCCCGTCATCTCCTATTGTCACCTTCAGGGAGACATTTCCAAAAACTTATAAAATTCCAACCCCTTTTTACCACTTTAAGGGTTGGATTTTAAAAATATTTTCTTAGCGGATACCTACTCCCTATGAGGAATCTACCTGCCAAATTTCAAGTTTGTAGCATTTATACTTTCTGAGATTTCGTGATTAATCAGTGAATGGTATTTCGCTTTATATATATAGATTAGGTATATTTACGGAAATAAGGCAACTTTAAAGCAAAAATATATGATTATCCCCTTCCTTATTCTAAGGGGTCGATTTTATGAAAATAATTTATTTTTTTACTGGGGTACACCTACAAAGGTTCGAATTGAAAAGTCTGTTTAATATTGTTTCCCAATACAAACTCTGAAACCCCGTGTCACCACTATAGGGTTTTAATTTTATGTCATGTCCACCGTCTTGGACTTAAAAATAAATGCCATTTCGCAATCAACGTCCCAAAAAACCTCAATAATGACACCCATATCCATTTGTAGGCTTATTTACCCCATTTCACTCCCTAACGGGTTGATTTTCGGAAAATCACGAAATACGTGTTTGCTTATTTGTTTTTAGGAGTACGCCTACGATGTTTTAAGTCGAAATGTCTATTTAATATTATTTTTCCATACAAACTTGGAGCCCTTATTTTACCCCTTTAGGGGTTGAATTTCGAAATATCCTTATTCTTTGTATACATCATAAAGGGAACCTCTGTGCAAAATTTCAGTTTTTTAGGTCCAACGGTTGGGATGGGCGTTGATGAGTGAGTCAGGACTTTCATTTTTACTTCCTTTTACTATAAAGGAAGTATTGGATTCACCCCAAAAATTCGAATTGAGTTTTCAACAGATCTTCACGTTTTAGAGTCCCCTGATCCCAAAAAACATTTTTTTTTCATTGGTCTATCTGTGTGTCTGTCTGTCTGCCTGTCTGTCTGTCTGTCTGTGTGTCTGTGAACAGAATATCTCAAAAATGAAAAGAGGTATGGGGTTGAAACTTCATATATAAGTTTTGTGTAGTATGTAAATGAGACAGCAAGCTTTTGAAGAAAATAGCATAACCGGAAGTAGGTGTTTACTCTTGTGATTTTTCAGTTTTTTTCGATTTTTTCAAAAACGTCTCTAACGATTTTTTTCAACCTTTACATTTTTATTACATTTTTAATGTGTATTGATGTGAGCTAGGTCATTTTCCAGTTGAATACTTCTAAAGTGGGCTTCTCTTGTTTTTTTTTCTATTTTTTGTATTAACTCCTATTTTAAATAGAACACCCGGTATATTATTACATTTTTTAATTCATCTAAAATTTTAGAGAAAATTTGTTTCTTCAACTAACGCTCAATTTTGTACCGTTTTATAGAATTTGTAATTTTTGAAAATTTTTGAGAAATGCTTAGAAATTAAAATGAAATTTTTAACTAATTATAAGATCACTGTAAAAGGAAGTTGTGTGAGTGTATCACACCAGATTTTTTGTATTTATATATAAGAAGATTTGAAGAAAATAATAAGGTCGTGCGTTTGTGCAGTTCAGATTGTTTATCCGTCACCCAGCAGTGTGCGAAAATGACATAAACAAAATTTTCCGCTGCTGATCATGTAAGTCAGTGGTACAGCCTTAGTAACAAAACGTGTAAGTCGGTGATTATATTTGTTTGCTGCTTTTTCTTGACAACGGAACCTAATATTATTATTAAGTTCCTAGGATAATAAAATTAGCAACGCAAGATGCAGACTTAGACGTTTTGTTTATAATTGCAAGTGTTTATGTCACATGTGACACTCACAGGTAACACGACTCACGAAAATTAATCCTGGTGACAGATGACAAATCAAACGATTTTTTCAAAAATATAGGAAAATTTCGGTAAGCAGCGGGACAAATATAATAAGATAACTCGGAATGTATCGCCTATTAACACTTTCGGTAGGCAACAAGCCGTGGCTCTGCCTTGGCTCGTACTTGCCTACCTCAAATGTTAATAGGCCCTTACATTCCTTGTTACTTAAATAGCTATTATTTTGATTTTTTTCGCCTTTTAAATTGGAAGCATGTTCCTGTTTATACAAAAGATGGATTTGCATACACGGAATCCCTTATTTTTCGAAGAAATTGCTGTAAAATGCAATGCGACAGAGCTGAGATTTTGTCCAATGTAATTAAAAAAAATATCAACGATGAAAAAACAAATATTAACTCAAAACTCGCGTTTGTAGGTTCGTACAACGTAAATACAAGTACAGCATTCGAAATTCGAATTGTTAGTAGAGGTAAATATAAATTCAAACCTCCAGATATCTAAAGATGCGATATTTTCGCTGAAAAGGCAAGGGGCGAAAATCGACAAGTAGATAAGTTTTGCCTCTGGGATGGTTTACACCTTGAGTTACTTTGCTCTTTAGCTTCTACCCTTATGAAGGTGGGTGAAAGTTAATTTTTTTATCTCAACTATGACAGACACAATTCAATCCCAGAAGTGGTTCATTAAATTATGGCAATGACCGTGGTATTCTCCGTAATCTTAAATATACAGTATCCGCCAAAAAGTTGGCATAATATGGGAAAGTTTTTTATTTTGATTTCTCAAAAAACTTTTTACGTCAATAATTTTTGCTTGTCTAAAAACCTATTAAGCCCCTATCATATGATATATACCGAGTGATTTTACTTATTTAGAAAATGGAGACAGAAATCCTCTATTTTTTTTTAAATTTTAACTAAAATTAAGTTTTCAATTTTTTAAATATTTTTCAAAATATAAAGACTCAATATTACATTTTTTTGTGAAGTCTTTTATTTATAATTGAAAAAATAATATAAAATGTTAATTACTTCTTTAGATTTTTTATTACCGAAAAGCAGTATGTTTGCATAATTTTTCGTTTTTTATACAAGGCTCTTTTCATGAGAAATATTTGTCAATTCTAATTAATAACTATTTAAATGGCTTCAAGAAACTCTAACCCTATTAATGAATTTCTGTTACAAAAATCCTGGAAATGGTCTTTTACAGTTGTCTAAAGGAGGAGATTTTTTAGAACATGTAATTGGATAAAGAGAAATCTGTTAATAATTAATGCGAAAAATGCGATTGTCCAGCTGAATCTATTTCGTGTTGGTTTTCATTTTTATTAGAAATATATCTTTTGGAAATGTCTTGATGTTTTCTGTTACAAAGAATCACCACAATTACTTCATTAGGCGGTAAATGGTAATTAGTAATTAATTTTAAAAATAATTTGCCCACATTTTTTCTTTTCAAAATACTTCAGTTTGTGAAATGTACTTATATCAATATTAATCCTAAACATAGTTTTAAGCATTGAATAATATGCCCATAACGAAGAAGAAGTAAGTAATTTTGTCTGTTCGTTAAAAATAATTCCAGCAACGCGTCGTCATTGAAATTTTCAACATATTTTTAACAGCACCATTTTGAAATTTTTTTATTGTATATTTTTCTAGACTTAGAATGCAACAGTTCTTCCAAAACCTTTTCTAAATCAAATCTTTATCCGATTTTCTGAATTACTTTGCAAGATAAAGTACTCTTTTAAACAAATACCTTGTTGATACCTGTAACTATGATACATTTATGTACACACCATTCTAAATAAAATTTACATTTACAAATTCTAAAACTGAGTTTCCAATGTTTTTAAAATGTTGTTGGTAATGTTTCGGAAGGTGCAAAATATAGTGTATACAGGGTGATTTATAACGAACGGAGGAGATTTTTAGGGTATAGATAGATGGCAATAAAGTAAACATTTTTTATTGACAAACATTTGATGAAAAACCAATAATACAAAGTTACAGTGGTTTAAAGGTCTTAAAAAAGTTTCCCACTGATTGAGTACTGCTAAAATTTAAACAAAATTCTAGAGATTTTTTTCAAAGGAACAAGATTTCTTTGTTCTTTAAGAGGAAAATTTAAGAAGCCCTAATTTTTATTTTACATTTATTTTAAATCATTTTTTTTTAACTAAATGTGATTCAGTTAACTCAAATATCTCCAATTTAAATTTAAAACATAAATTATCTACATAATTTCCGAATAACTACTTCTTATTTAACTAAGCTTTAACTCTTTGTAACTTTTTACTTCCTTTTACTACTATAAAGGAAGTATTGGATTCACCCCAAAAATTCGAAATTGAGTTTTCAACAGATCTTCACGTTTTAGAGTCCCCTGATCCAAAAAACATATTTTTTTTCATTGGTCTGTCTGTGTGTGTGTCTGTGTGTCTGTCTGTCTGTCTGTCTGTCTGTCTGTGAACAGAATATCTCAAAAACGAAAAGAGGTATGGCATTGAAACTTCATATATAAGTTTTGTGTACTATGTAGATGCGACAGCAAGCTTTTGAAGAAAATCGCATAACCGGAAGTAGGTGTTTACTCTTGTGATTTTTCTGTTTTTTTCGATTTTTTCAAAAACGGCTCTAACGATTTTTTTTAAATTTTACATTTTTCTTACATTTTTAATGTGTATTGATGTGAGATAGGTGATTTTCCAGTTGAATACTTCTAAAGTGGGTTTCTTTGTTTTTTTTTCTATTTTTTTTATTAACTCCTATTTTAAATAAAACACCCGGTATATTATTACATTTTTTAATTCACCTTAAAATTCTAGAGAAAATTTGTCTCTTCAACTAACACTCGATTTTGTACCGTTTTTGTAGAATTTGTAATTTTGAAAATTTTTAACAAATGGTTAAAAATTAAAAATGAAATTTTTGACTAATTATAAGATCACTGTAAAAGGAAGTTGTGTGAGTGTATCACACCAGATTTTAGTTATTGAGATTGTCTAAAAATTTTATTAACAAAAAATGTTTACTTAGTCCCCTATATCTACCCTAATATCTCCCCCGTACGTTATAAATCACCCTGTATAACACGAGACTAAAGTGTCTAAATCCCTTGAGTGAATGTTAATAATGTTAGTTCCTAGTTGTAGAATATACTGTAACTAGTGTGTTTCCTTGACAAAGTCAAGTAAAAATCTCATTTAAAATGTTAATTCTCATTATGCAGTTGAATCCGTATAATAGTAACATTTTTGATTTTATTAGCACTTGAGTAAAAAGGATTAAGCACAAGTCTAGCCAGCATTAAATATGCCCTATTAGCGCAATCTTTCAAAACTTTGGTAACAATCCCATATTGAATACCACGTGCCTTGCAACACCATATTATCTAAATGTTATCGTGCATAGCAGGAAATCTCTCGCCAAATGCTCAAGATTTGCAAAATATGCATTGTTGATTACAAGATGCACACAATAACAAATTACGTACAAGTCATGCAAAAGCACTTTCACATCCAGTTTATATCTCGAGTAGCAGTGTCTTCCACCTACAAATATATCGGTTTTCAATAAAAACCAGGTACCAGTAAATCTAGTTACGTATATGTATAGAATATCTGCTATCAACACGAGTTAAGTAATGCACGTTTTTACAAAATCTATTTACTTCCTATTTGAAATTTTCAGTATTGGTGACGATGTTTATTGATGTTTGCTCGCACTGAACTTGCTTGCGTAAGAAACTGAAGGGCATTTAAACCACATGAGTAGCTCACTCGCGTTCAAAAGCATCTCCACAGCTGCAAATATTTTCCTGAAATAGTTTTGTCAATAAAATCACAAAAACTATTAACACGGATGTGTAAAAATGATTTGTAACATTTGTTGCACTTCTGTATCTAACTATTTGGTATATTAATTATTTGACTTCATGTGATAATGCTTTAATTACTACCTATTAGTGAACACAAAAGTTCCACGAAGATTTGTATACAGAGTGTCCGTTTTTCCCTTAAACATGGGGATCTGCGTTATCTTAAGAGATATGAAGTCCGTTAAATTAGAGCAGTTGCACATTAAATGTAGCATTAAAAATTTATTTTGAGATTTTAGAGAAAATCGATAATCGACTTAATTCTGAAAAATCGAAAATTGTTGATTTCGTTTTTAGCTTATATCTCGCAAATAATTCACTTTAACGCAAAATATTCGAATAAAAATGATAATGTTATAATTCAAATGATGTATTATATCGTGCGTTCAAAAAAAAGTTCATGCGCAGCATGCCATGATCAAATTGAAGTTTGCCGCAACTTGAGATATACTCATAAAAATATACAAAGCACTTAACAAAAACAATTTTTATTGACCGTTGTGATTATTACACTCGTTGTTGTTTGTACATGCCATCTTATTTTCCTTTTTGCTTGATACAATTAAACTTCATGCAGTGTAAACTTTTATCTGTCACAGTGACAGATGTGTTCATAAACAAAATGCAATATGACATTCACCTACAGACTTAAGTTAAGACATGACTAGATTTTCTGTCTTTTTTTCCAAGGCCTACCTTAAATTTTGTTTTTTTTTAAATACGATAGATATTAACGATACAAGTTTGATTGTGAGCATTTTAACGAAATGTTGCGATACGTAGCTTTTGTTTTTCCTACGTTTAGTTTTAAATTTTAGCCAAAACTTAATATTATTTATCTACGACCACTACTAAAAGTAGGCTTTTTAACACTCGCTTGTTTCACTAAAAGTGACGTTTTATAGTTTACCGTGTTTAAAGAAATCAGCTGTTTACTTTTAGCACATGTGCTAAAAGTGAAGGGAGGTTCAAAACTACAATTTCGAACTGCAAGTGAAGTGGTAAAGCTATTCTAGTTGCTTCTTGCGTTAGAAGTAAAGTGTTTTTGAAATAATTAAAGCGTTATGTAATGAATACAGTCATATGTGGAGTATCAATAATTACATTTCGTAACTGACCTTGTCGGCACGGGCGTGGCCTAAACAATCGCCCGCCGCGCATGGCCTACTGTTCATTATGATGCAGCGTCGCAGATGCGAACCTTTCTTAAATCGATATTTATGGATTAATAACGGTAAAATTAAGGTCGTAGATAAAATATTGTATGCAACGCGTGCTAAAAGTCGTTTATGCGCGAGACATGTTATGAAACTCAGCCTTCGGCTTCGTTTCATAATTTTCATGTCTCGCGCATAAAAGTCGACTTTTAGCACTTGTTGCATAAATAGCTATTATTTTTGTGAGAGTGATTTGGAAACAAAATCAACATATGCTAGAAATGTGTGCTTTCGATGACTTGACATTGAAAGTAGATCTTTCTAACTACCATTTGACAACAGAAAGTTGACATTCGCCGCTGAGCAGTGTTTTTATCATTTTGCCTCTTGCCCGGTGTTTTACGTTTTCCCGTGAGCAAAATAGTCTAGCCGTGGCAGGATATTTCCTTGACAACGCTTGGCATTTGTTTAAATAATCGCGTCACATGTCATAAACTATGCGAGTAATTTTAAATTTATTGTCAATTGGTATCTTTATGAGATAATATGATTACTGAGATTATTAAAAGAAACCGCAGCGCTAGACTTGCATTAAGCAAGTCCTCGGTTCGAGTTCCTCGAGGGTCGGAATTTTTCCTCAGCCTTGGCGATTGGAATCGGGCTCGGTGAAACCATTCGCAGTTGGGCACCAAATTAACTGTGCTCTACTCAGCACCACAAATATAGGAGATAGAGTAACAAGGTCAACACATCACGAAGACACATACTTCATACACTGGTTGCTGCGTAGAGATGGGCGCGTGAGTGAATTTTCGCTCACGTCACGAACGTTTCACGCTTGCTTTAAACAGTCACGTTCACGCACGTTCACGCTCACGTTCACTCACGTTCACGGCGTGACACGCCACTCACGACGTGACACGCAGCTTTTATTTCAAAATTTAAATTCAGATAGAACAGAATGTTCAAATTTAAAACCAATGAAAAACCCCTAAAGAGAACTAAAAATATGTTTTGCATCTAACATTTACGTGATATCTTGCAATCAGAATAGTTGACATAAAAAGAAAATAATTAAAATAGACTACAATAACTTCGACAAAGGATAAATACTGATTTCTCTCAAATATATTTCTTGCAGCTGTCTTCGAAGACATTACTTTTAATACCAAAAGTCCCTTATTGGTATGAGTACAGAAGGTATATGTTGCTAGGCAACACTTTTAATTTGTAGGTTGGAAAGTACTTTTACGTACAAAGATCAACATTTTCAGCTTTAAGGCGAGTATAGAAAATAGCTATTTATGCAACAAGTGCTAAAAGTGCATAAACGACTTTTAGCACGGGTTGCATACAATATTTTATCTACGACCTTAATTTTACTGTTATTAATCCATAAATATCGATTTAACAAATGTTTGCATCTACGACACTTCTAATTTATGTCATAATAAATAGTAGGCCATGCGCGGGCGAATGTTTGCCGAAGCCAGTGCTGTCAAGGTCAGTTACGAAATGTAATTATTAATACTCCACATCTGAGTGTATTCATTACATAACACTTTAATTATTTCAAAAACACTTTACCTGTAACGCAAGAAGCAACTAGAATAACTTTACAACTTCACTTCCAGTTCGAAATTGTAGTTCTATAACCTCACTTCACTTTTAGCACTAGAGCTAAAAGTAAACAGCTGATTTTTTAACCACGGTAAACTATAAAACGTCACTTTTAGTGAAACAGGCTAGCGCTAAAAGGCCTACTTTTAGTAGTGGTCGTAGATAAAAAACATTACTTTTATTAGAATAATAAATTTATCTACACAAGTACACAATAAATTGGTTTAAAAATAAAACGTAATCAACATTTTCAGTATTAAGTCGAGTATACAAAACGAAACATTAGGTACTTGTCTAAAAATAGGTTCATCTACACATCTACACAATACATTTTTGGTTTAATAATAAAATGTAATTAACATTTTCAGCGTTAGCCGAGTATAAAAAACAAACCATTACTTTTATTAGAATAATAAGTTCATCTACACATCTACACATTAAAATGTTGATTTAAAAATAATATGTAATCAACATTTTCAGCGTTAAGTCGAATTCTGCGCTCTTCTAAAATTCGCCCAGCTGTAGAAAATACCTACTCTTTCGCTTGTAGCGGAACTTGCCGGTATGTTTAAAATTTCTCAAGTTTTTTTAACAGTGGCGTATTTACACTGTTTTTCCAAAATCCTAAAATGTCATCTACATTTCCGAATTTTAATTTAACATACTAATTTAGTTCTGTTTCGACATCATCCTAATTACATGTGTCATCGTTAGAACTATCTCTAAGTGTAGAAAGATAAGAATCTGATGCTGATGTACCAGTTTTGAGTCGTTTGCTATGTATTTCATCATTATCATCTATAGTTTTATTTGCATTATAATATTCTCTTTTATGTAAAGGTATGAACTTTAAGGATTTATAATTAGGGTCCAAAAATAAAGCCACATAATGTAACTGGTTTGGCACAATTTGTGATTTAATGAATTTAAAAGTTGCTGCAAACTGCAGTTTTTTATTCGTTACTAAATATTTAACGTGAAATTAACGTGAAACGTGAATCACGCCTTGGAAATTTTCACTCACGTTCACGTCACGATTTTTAAATATTTGTCACGTTCACGACGTGACACGCCGTGACACGACTGTTTTCACGTCACGCGCCCATCCCTATAATGCTGCGCAAGCACAAAAGGCGCGCTCCAACTATGTAACCCGAATCCGGAGCAAGTTGAGCATTGTACCGCCAGATGATGCACCAGCATCTACACGCAAGGTAAGTAAGGTTATAGGTAATACGTACATACATTATTATTCTCGCCTCTCAGCCGTCAAAAAAGCTGTATGTATATTTCGAGCTAAAAGTGCTCTTGCCGCTTTTGCTAGGCCTCAATCAGCAATATTCATGCGCAAGCGGCAAGATTGCATTTTCAGCTTTTAACGTACAATATACTACTGCAAAACATAATTCAAATAGTTCACCTTCTACCTCTTGAATGTCACCTTTTAATAAATTGTTTTTTTCCGTCAATCGTACTAGAACTGACATATTAATCACAAAATTTTGTTGAGCAAAGTCAAACATTCCATTACATCAGCCGTTGCTAGGTAATTTACAATAAAACTGTACAGGAATAATATTCCCGGCCTAGGTAGGGAATACTCGAGTACTATTCCTTAATTTTTTTTAAATTACTTGTATCGATCGGCGGAAAAATAGTATGTTGTTACGGTATTAAATTGTCCTTACGACACCCGCTGATAGGCGAGTATCAGACGCTAAACAATTCCGGGAAATGGGGCACCCTCACCCTGGGATTTCGATAAAACAAGCTAAAGGACTCGGCTTGGATGCTCTCAGGGAGATAGACGTGGTTCACAACTGTACAGCACAGGGCAAGCGTTAAGTGATATGCGTAGGTTGCTGTTAAAGAAAGGGCGCCACCAGATCCAATATCGAGATTCCCACGTTTAACTGGACCGGGAGAGTCAAACGGGGCGAGAAGTACTCCAAGTACTACTTTGAAAAAATACTCAAATAACTATTGCGGGAAAATACTCAAATAACTATTTCGGGAAAATACTCTAATAACTATTTCGGGAAAATACTCTAATAACTATTTCGGGAACCACGGTGCAGTACCAGACGCGACCACCTACCTGGAATGTCTTTCCTCCACGTCCGAGCCTCACCTCACAGCTGTTGTAGCACAGTGACACAGTCACCCTGTAACAGACATGCACAAGACGCAACAGATACAAGAAAAAGACGATAAGGTTAATACATCTATTGGATCACAGTTACTGACCTATCAAACACATTACAAATCACAAATGTAGCAACTCGAAAAAGTAGCTTATTCAGTACGCCCAGCTGGGAAAAGCGCTTACTGTTAATAGGGGGGGGGGGGGGGGCACAGTCAAGCCGGACGCCAGATCCAGGCCGGAAGTCTGGGGTAAACGTAGGCTTGAGCCCAACGGCGGTACGCCGGGACGTGTGAGAACAAAGCCTGAATTTGGGCCCGAGTCATTCGAGCGCCCTGTATTACGACACACAAAGCCACACAAATTGGCGGTACGCAGTGATAAATTTATGCAATAAATGCGCTACAATTAGAACGGACTGACGGCACAAAGGTTGCCACACAACAGTGAATTTTTTAGTCGGAATGTACGTTGCACTGCACTATCTCACAAGCGATTTTACGTAATGTATGCGATATTAGTAAAGTTGGCGTTAACATGCCATAGTAAATTTTAGACGAATTGTACGTCGCACTAATATTGTATTTACAGCAAAGTTGAATGCAGGAAGCGGTACCATTAAAGCTACTGGCGGTACAAAGATTATTACAGATCGTTACCTTATTAGTTCAGCCGATAGCGAACGAGGAAGCACTCCACATAGTAGTCGAACAGGCATCTTGCACCAAACGTGGCTAAAGCGATATAGGAATTGGCTGAATGTCCTAATGGATCCTCTTTCGGATTGAAATTTTGCGTTGACCTCCCTTGGTTATGCAAATTGTTGACAACGTAGCCGTTACATGGGTAAATACAGAGATCGTGCTTCCGCATAATTAGCAATGGCGGATTAATTGACTATACAAGCCACATAACACCGTATTCCCTGCAGCGGCACTTAAGAAAAGACCGGACTGCCACCACACAAGCTCACTCAAACACGTCTCTCTGGAAACTGCCAAGAAGCAAACACAGTTCAGATAAACACCGAACACACTGTAACAGCTCAAACGGAAAAGGCCGACGCCCCCGCGTCAAGCACGGGGACGCTGCACCAGATCGTAAATTCCAACCTACTTCTTCGACGGCTCGGGTCTG
>CALNHX010005490.1:0-106024 GCA_940337035.1 Agriotes lineatus
CTGTTAAATGTTTTTGTGTTTACTGAATGCCCTATACATAACCATTTAGAGAAATTTTGATACAAAATTGGCGAGTCCGCCTGTATATCGGGCCCGTTTCGGCAGTATATTATCTTTTAATACGGCAGCTTTTTGCATCACACAAAGTTCCTAACCCGCGCGTGGATTTTGGTTTCATTCGTCAGCTTAGCGTTCGCGCGAACCTCTATGCAGTCGCATATAACAGCTGGCTGTCCCATCGCTGGTTACAGCGTTCGCTTAAATATTTTCAAGGATATTCAGTGGGAGTAAGGGAGAAAACATCAGTCGACTTCTCTCGCACCGAAACAGCCTCGGCGTCATGGTGTGAAGACCTTGGCTTCCTATTGGTCACACCTGTACGCGCGAGATGGTAGCTGGGGTTATGGTCGTGATTTGATTTTCTGCTTGTGGCAGACGGCGCTTGGCGAGCGTTGAGAGTACTCGTGTTTTGTTGGTGATGTCCGTTCGCGGGTTTGGTTTGGCCACTCTTTAGTTATGGAGGCTTGTTAGGCCCATTTTCTCCGTCATTTATTAGGTGGGTTCATTGCCGAGTGAGCTAATCAACAGCCACGCTGATTTCCGTGTTTGTCCAGTGGGCATGACACATTCCATCCACGCCTGACGCAGAGGTCTATTCCGGACCTCACTGCATTTCGCCCACGCCACGTTATCAAAAGTGTAGCGACAAACGACGCCTACACGAGCGCACTACGTCCGTCTCGAGGCCGATCTATCAACCAAAGTAACATTTGTGTTATAAAGTGTTTCGCCAGCATGTTCTTGTAATTAAACTCACATATCTGTGCCCGGCGCTCAATTAATGTCTGTTTCACTCTCGTATAAAGCTAACATTTGTGTTCTAAGCTGCTTTGCTGCAAGCCAGTCTCTTCTTGTAATTAAACTCACATATCTGTCCCCGGCGCTCAATTAATGCCTGGTACACTCTTGTATAAAGCTAACATTTGTGTTCTAAGCTGCTTTGGTGCAAGCCAGCCTATTCTTGTAATTAAACTCACATATCTGTGCCTGGCGCTCAATTAATGCTTGGTACACTCTCGTATAAAGCTAACATTTGTGTTCTAAGCTGCTTTGCTGCAAGCCAGTCTATTCTTGTAGTTGAACTCACATGTCTGTGCTCGGCGCTCAATTAATGCCTGGTACACTTTCGTATAAAGCTAACATTTGTGTTCTAAGCTGCTTTGCTGCAAGCGAGTCTATTCTTGTAATTAAACTCACATATCTGTGCCCGGCGCTCAATTAATGCCTGGTACACTCTTATATCGAGAGATCCAAAAAAAAAACTGTTCCTCAGCGGGCTGTGGAAATTCAACGTATGAATAATATGTTGGTGACACTGTACGTCAATGTCAAATTCGAGGTTATTAGGTTAGGTTTTCCGTCTGTTATGACACAAAATGACGCAAATCCTAACCTGCTAACCTCGAATTTGACATTGACGTACAGTGGCACCAACATATTATTCATACGTTGAATTTCCACAGCCCGCTGAGAAACAGTTTTTTTTAATCTCTCGATATAAAGCTAACATTTGTGTTCTAAGCTACTTTGATGCAAGTCACGCTATTCTTGTAATTAAACTCACATATCTGTGCCTGGCGCTCAATTAATGCCTGGTGCACTCTTGTACACATCTAACGTCTGTGTTCTAAACTGCTTTGCCGCAAGTGAGTATGTTTTTGTGATTTAACCTCAAATACAAATTTCATGCTTGTGTAATACACTTGTTTAGTCGTAAGCCGACATTTAAATAAAACTGATTTTGACTTGTTGTTCGCCTTAGCTGTGCGTTGTAACTCCTAGATAAGGTATTTATTCCTTTCACTGTGCCAAATTGATGTATGTGCCCACCACGTCGGTTTTCGGTCATGTGAAGTGGCCCAATAGATGTATTAACTGATTAACGACTTATTATTTTTTCTATGTTTTGTGCATGTTTGTTTACAGGGTGACTGAGTCACTGTGTTAAGATCGATGTAAGGTGAGTCCCTGACGTGGTGAGTGAGCGGTGCAGGTAGGTTGGCGCGCTTGTCGCTGCGCTGTGGCTTCCAGAAGTAGTATTTGAGTATGTTTTGTCCCGTTTGACCTTCAATGTTCGGTTAAGCGTGGGTCTCCTTGAGTTGGACCTTGTGGCGCCCTTTGATTTGTTAACACCCGATACATATCAACACGCTTGCCCTGTAGTGTCTCGTTTAGGACCACGCCCTTTCTCTGAGCGTATTTGAGCCACTGCCGTTAGCCTGCTTCTTACGATTTCCAGGGTAAGTGTGCACGTCTCCCGGACTTGTTTAGCATTCGGCACTCGCTCATCCGTGAGTGTCGTTAAATCAATTTGATACTGCAACACCCTTCGAATTCCTGCGTTGCCGCTGTATTAATTACACCACTAATTTGTTCCTCCCTATCGTACACCACTTATTCTGTATCTATTGGGACCCATTTTTTGGTAAGAATAAAGCTAAAGCCTGCACTATGTACAAATTATTACTTGTATTTATTGCCAAGTTAAATAAAAAATAAACACAATTTTATTTTTTTAAGGTGCTCACTCTCTATATATTTGTCTGAAATTTTCTCGGTTTCATGTTAGGTAGATATATAATGTGTATTCAGAATTTTGTCTTCCTCCAACAAATAGCTTTTGAGTTATACCACCAACAGGCAGATAGACAGATGGTCGGAACTAAGAAAACCTGTTTTTCGTCATCTAGGGACCCTGAAACGCGAAAATCTGGAGAAAACTCGAAAGGTGATTTTTTACGATTACATTACTTCCTTCGTCTTTTAGACGAGGGAAGTAAAAATAGACTATAATATACTTCTCTAGGAAAGTACGTATATTGTCATGGAAACCGTAAAAATGTTTGTGAATGTTTCCTACATCCCTCAAATCTGACAGTGTATTAGGATCACTTGCAAAGAAGTTAGTGAAAAATAGTTATTTACGTGGCAAGCTTAGTAAATTAGCCTTTATGGGTGACCCGGATACTCCGGTGAGCCCCAATAAAGGCTAATTGCAAGCGAGCCGCGTACGTTTTATTTCCTCTTGGGGAACATCCTAAAAATTAATATTAGTGAATAATGAAGGATGTGATTATTAGAAAACAAGGTGCCTGTCAAGTCGCGATGGCATCATTTTACAGGCACTTGGCCTGTAAAGACTCATTTACCGAGCCAGTTCAGACGACAGTAATGACCGTTTAACAAGTCAACAGGAAATAATAGCTATTTATGCAACAAGTGCTAAAAGTTGACGTTTATACACGAGACATGAAAATTATGAAACGAAGCCAGTAGGTTAGAATGGACAGTTGTAGAACCTCCCCCCACCACTTGGCCTTGAGTTCAAGGTCAAGGCTATTTTGCAAGGCTGAACTTCAAGGTCAAGGCTAAACTTGAAGGTCGAGGCTAAACTTGAAGGTCGAGGCCACTTGGAAGGCTAAGGCAACGATCAAGGTCAGCGCTATTTTGCAAGTTCGGTTGCTCAAGGTCATGACCAGTTGTTCTAGGCTATTGTTCAAGGTTAGTTATTTCAAGGTTTTGCCCTATATAAGTCGCACCGTTTTCTACTACAGCTACCAGTTATCATCATGCTTGCTATTTTTGAAGATGCCCCAGCATTCTACGAGGAGTTTGTGGACTTTCTTAGTTCGCAGCCACCGCCTCCAGCACCTCGCCACCTCCAGGCTGTCATCACAGTCAACTATACGATGATGATCGGCAACGAGCGGTTACCTGAGACCACGGTCCTGAGGACGCTGCCAGAACCATTCCAAGGTCTTCAGGAGACAGAAGAGTGGTGGAGCCGGCACGTGAAGCTACCCACAATAAAATTCTTATCGAGATTGTTAGATGGCGACGTGGTCGCCATTAATTATTTTTGGATCGAATAAATATTTATATGTGTGTGTTCTTTTTTGAGTGTGTATGTAGTTATGTTCAGTTAATGTAAAAGAATCTTCAGCGCCATAACTTTAAAGAATTAAAAGAACGCATAAAGAAGAGTAATATTTATTTGTCTTACATATACATTAGACTAATTTATTATAGTACCAACAGATAAGGAAATATGTAACACACATACACAAAATGCAGAATAAAATAACGCTTAAAACGACCGTGGAAACACAACAGGAGCTGTCGGGGGGTTGATGCAGCATCTTCAAAACATCAGGCTTGGTCTTCACTAAAATGGTTTGCCAATTAGTGTCTACTGTATAGGTAGAACAATTGTATTTGATCTTGAACGTGAAAATACTATCTTTCGTAAAGTTTTTCACAGCCAATTTAAAAACGGGAAGAGTTGCCAACGAACTGGTATCCATTTTACGCCACGTAACGTTGTGCACACCATCGTTGTAAGCAAGAGACGCCGAACTGCAATGTGGTGGTTGAAGCACGTAGACGACACCATCATAAACGGCCGCGAGAGCGACTAAACATTTTAGGGGCACCATGTAGAGCGTATGAATGCAACTAATGCACTGGCGATCTTTTGCGACAACAACAGCAACCTTGGTTGGTAAGCGCGCCCCTCCACCAACAACGTCGATACCACCGCCATATCCGAAAGTAGTTAACTCTTCGAAAAGTGTCATGGTGTTTAGTAATAGGTCTTGCGCAGTTCGTAAGGCGCGAATGTAATTTGCATATTTGCAATTCTTAGACCAGCGGAGATGTTCAGAGAGGGGTTCGTCATGAGGCTCCCAGTTATGAATTCTAATTCCACAGTAAAAACATTGCACATCATCTTCACCGTTTTTTATATGAAAGAAACCAACTCTGGCCAACGATTCTGGACTTTGAACTCCAGTCCAAGTATTGAAGGAGTCTAATCGTTCCAAAAAGCTTTGGAAATGCATTTCACGATCGTCGACGCACATGACTGTAGAAAGTGGAGCAACTGACTAACAGCGAGTTAGGTATTAGGGTCTTATATATATCACAACCACAAAAAAAAGCAGACACGTTTATAGATTTATTTAATCAGTCCAACAATAACTAATGTACAGTCGTGTGCAAATAAATCTGGGACAGTGTTTTTTCACATGCAGATTCAGTTAAGAATTTGAAGAATATTTCCATGGATTTCCTCTTATCAGAGAGAGTTACGGGTTTCAGTACCTGTTAAAGTTTAATGTAACTCTTTCTGATAGCAGGAAATCCATGGAGATATTCTTCAATTCTTAACTGAATCTGCATGTGAAAAAAACACTGTCCCAGATTTATTTGCACACGACTGTACATTACATCCCCATCTGGTAGTTTCGTGAGAAAGCACTGGATGGGGACCTCTATATGTTGCCTCCACCACAGGAATGGGTCGCCCTCGTATGTGGTAGGCACCGTTCTCAGGACGGTCGTCTGCCATAGGCGCTCACTGGCAAGGCTCATGGAATAGTCGAGCGTCACGACAGCCTGGAGGTGGCGAGGTGCTGGAGGCGGTGGCTGTGAACTAAGAAAGTCTACAAACTCCTCGTAGAATGCTGGGGCATCTTCAAAAAGCGCATCTCCAAAAATAGCAGGCATGATGATAACTGGTAGCTGTAGTAGAAAGCTACTACTATAATATTACGAAAGACAAGGTCATACAAATCTCCCACCGTTAAAGCAAATGACCTTGAAAGATGTATATATAAACGCGGGCAAATAACCTTGAAAGATGTATATATAAGCGCGGTGAGATGTCGATGGGTAGTATCAAGTTTGGTGGGTAAGAATGGATAAGTTACAACAGTCGATTGAAAGTCTTAAACAGCAAGTGTTAATGAAGACAGAAGAAATGTGTGTTAAGGTAAAGCAGCCAATATTATTGAACTCAACGATGTATCCGTTAAATAAGTCAAAAAGTAAATTTGCGTCTGTGGGATTGTGTTGTACCAGAGCATCGTTTGTACCAGCAGTTGTAATTAATGGCAACAAAGGCAATTTTGTGCTGTTGGAGCAAGCTGAGTTTAGAGTGCTTGTAGAAAATCAGGGAGTCATATGTAACTACTTTTACAGTAGAGACTGTCAATTACAACCACGTAACCTGAGTACTGTGAAAAGAATATGCTTTAAAACAATAGGACTGAGGAAAGTTATTGTGCTTCAAGAAATAGGTATATCTGAAGTGTACCTAGGACTCGAATCAGTGTTCGAATGTTGGGAGTTGTTAAAATACAAACTGGAGTGCTTAAAGTGTCAAGAGTTTGAACAGTTTTATCTAAGTATAACTCGAGGTATTTGTACTTTACTTGGGGATGTAAAAACCAACATCGAGAGCGTTTTGGATACACTACGTATAAAATCAGAAAATGTAGCATGCATGTATGAGATGTTGCATTTTTTCATTGAATTAAGTGTGATATGGTAATGAATAAATGTGTACAGTTGTGAGATATTACTTAGTAAGAAATAAAAGTAGTAATTAGAGAAAGTTGTATTATTTCAATATACATACCACGCTAAGAGGTTGCAATAATTGGAGCTGTGAGTTGAAATTCAACGGCCAGCTTGTATAGGAGATGAAGTTGTTGAAATTTGAGTTTATCACCTTTTTGTAAAACCATCCCAATTACTTCGTTAGGGGTGTGTATAATATTATTGATTATGATTGGTGTGTTGCGAGGATTAACAATAACATTATCTATCCTAGCCTTAGTGAAGGGTATAATATATTCGGATGTACCAGTGTTATTCAGACCAAACAATCCACCAGGTAGTGCAGTTTCAGCTAAGAGAAGTATGTTTTTTTCATAATATAGGTTATCAAGCCCACCCAGGTCTTCGAAGAGGAACGCTTGAGAGTGACGAGTAGAATCGCTATGCATGTGCTGTCCAAACTTATTGATAGGCATTCTGCAGCCTTGAAGCATTCTTCTAATCACACCTTATAATAATGCACAAAACTAAAAGCCGTGTTTACACCATTAAAAGTACCCAAGTCGCGATCAACCGATACTATTTTCAGAACAAATAAAAAAATGTCGCACACGAAAATGGGTTTTTTTTTTTTGAAAAATGTAAAATCTTAAAAAGCTCATATCTCCTTTATTTATTGAGATATTTAAACGCGGTTTTTGCATTGTACTCCTAGTATCATCTACTTTGCGACTATATACTCAAACTACAACCTCCCCCCCCCCCACTTGGGGTAAAATATTGAAAATAACATATCTCCGTTGTTTATTTAGATATTTGATCGGAGTTTTTTTTATTGTGTTCCTATTGCCTTGTACTTTGCGATTTTAAACTGAAACTACCACCTACCCCAACCACTTGGGGTTAAATATTAGAAATAGCATATCTCCGTTGTTTATTAAGATATCGGAGTGTTTTTTAAAATTATGTATATATCAGCTTTTGCTTTCCGATTTGTCCAACCTTTTCACCTTGTAAATTTTAAAACGCTCATATCTCCGTTGTTTAGTGAGCAATCAGTGTGGTGTTTCTTGAATTATTTTTATCTGAGCCTCCGATTTCCGATAGTTTGTGACATTTGTTTCTAGACGCCGCTATTTCACTGTAGACTTTATGTTTATGTAGGACGCTGACGGTAAGAAACGTTGCGACCGTAAAATTCAAGTTCGCAATACCGACATCCACTGCATTCCCAGACCAAGGCCAAGGTCAGCGTTCCTTGTTGTTATTGTAAGCACCCGAATTTCAAAGTCTCAAGGCCAAGCTCAGTACTCCTTCTGGTTATTGGAAACGCTCGAATTATAATGTCTCAAGGGCAAGGTCGGTGGACCTTTTTGTTATTTGGAAACGCTCGGAATGTAAGTCTCAAGGCAAGGACAAGCCTCCACCATATTGTTAGTATAAATACATGTGGTGGCGGTAAGGAGCGTCACTCTTAAGTTTGTTCTCGTTCGTGATGCATCGTTCAGGTGTTGTGATTTGTACGGTTTGTGGTGGTGTTACGCTGGCGCCAGGGTATAGTAAGTTGAGTTTGCGGAAACCGCAGGATGTGGTACTCTGCATCTATCCGAGAGCTAGCGGATCTTACCCCAAATCCGCACTGGCTCAACCTTCTACATCGAAAGCGTCCGACGACAAGGTAACAATACATCAAAATGTCCAGCTGCAGCCACCGGTTGTAGTGGTGTCCTCAAAATCTGAGGCCGATTTGAGAACATCAAATAAACCGGTGAGTAGCAGGAAAAGCATGTCGAAAAAGCAGAATAAAGGCAAAATTTTAACCCAACTTGATGCAGTTCCGGGGTGTAGTCCCATCACATCGTCCGCTGAAAAACCGGCGAGTGGTAAACTTTTAAAAGAATGTTTGGTTAGAGGGCAGAAACGCAAAATTGAGCTAAATTTGGAAGTATATTTATTGATTGAGGAGACTGTAAGGGATTGTGCGATTGAGACTGGACATGGGGCCGTTCGCATCGAGGGTGTGCAAGACACATCAACGTTTAACACGCAAAAATTTATGGATATGCCAAGTCTTGATTTTAACGACGGGATACGCGAGAATTTACCACCACCGTAGAAAAAGGTGAGGTCTCAGTCTCCCCTTGTTGCTATTGATTTCGGGGATACATTTTTTGCGGAAGACGCTTTCGATGTTGCTGTAGAGACCCAAAACCTCAGATTGGGTATCCAAGTCGCTTCATGCTCAAGGCGACCGACCAGCCGCAACTCACAACTGGCAACACCGCAACCACTGTCACAGAAGAACAATACTGTGCGCATTGTAGCATCCGAAAGCGGATGAGCCTCTCCGGTGGCGGAAGTTGCAATGGGCACAGTAGCAACATTCGATTCCTCTATTGCGTCCGAGGACACTGAGAGGGAGACGGTCGATGTTGCACCATCATCCATTTTACAGGGTGATGGTGTGATATCCCCCATCTCTTCGGTAAGCGACGACGACGACGACGATGACAACGACGAAAATATGCCACTGACGCAAAACAATTTAAAATCATACCAGGACAGAGTTGCCGCTCAGGTTGCACGAATAGCGGAAATTAAATCTTTGGAACGCTTGAGGGACGGTATGGATGTGCAGTTGGATAACATTGAGTTACAACTGGCAGCCGTCACCAAAAAAATAGTGAGGGTGAGACCCAAAATTGCCAAAGGGCACAGTCGTAACGCTAAAAAATACGATGAATATGTGCAACGGCGCTGCCAGCTGACGCAGCGGCAAGGTGAGGTCTCACGAACTCTAATCAACACAGCGAAGCGAATTTGTCAACTAGCGGCGGCAATTCACTAAGACAAACAAATGTAAGTTCCCTTAAATTCCAAGACGACGTAACCTAGTTCCCCATCCCCTCCAGGGTATCAAGGCTTAACGTCCACGTTTGTGGTACCTGGGTAGTGTGTTAGAGTGTGCTCCTTGTATTTACATGTTTGGCTAGGGAAGCGATACTTGGCGAGAGCGATACCTCTAACGTTCTAGCGAAGAGCCTACCCAGTGTAGAATTGCAATTAATCATTTATAATGTTTCAATGCACCGAATGTGGACAGTCCTTCACCAGAGCCGACAATTTGTTCCGCCACCGGAGAGAAAGTTGTCGTCAACAGCTGGGCCATCCATCTACGAGTGGTGAGTTTAAATTGTGTTGATGTAGAGCTGCACCTTCAGTGTAGTTGTATTAATTACAGGCGACGTTATGGAGACTTCGGTGGTGGGTGGTGGGTGGTGAGGGGCCGAGTAAACGCCCAAAACTAAACAACTCCAGTAGTGATGGTAGGCGTGCTTGGTGTGTTTGTACAGTGTGTAAATAGTTTGTTTTGATAGGTGGTTTCCCAAGGACGCAATACTGTGACGTGTGCGATGAAAACATTCCTCGAACGTGCTTCGTTGGTCATCTGAGGAGCAATCGTCACACGAGGCGGTGCGGCGTCTTTCACTTGGGGAAAGGTGTGGTGGCCCTTCAAAACGCCTTCAAGTCCCGTGTGGCCAGTTATAGGATTTCCACGGAAAATTATCATATAAGCGTTGTGGAATATATGACCGAATTGAAAGAAAAAATTTTAAATTTGATAGAAGGGCAACTAACCAAATTAACTAGCATCAAAATCAATTTCGAACTCTTCGGGTATTTTATTTTGGAAGCTCAAGATCTACAAGACGTAAAAACTTTTCAGACGGCTAACGAGGTAGTCACTGGCGGTACAGACTTGAGCCACTTATATGATAATTTGACTGGAAGGCTAGACGAGAAGGTGTCGGAATTTCAGGAGCGGGAATCAGGTGTGTGCAAGAGATCTGTAGCTTTTTGTAACAATTCTAACTTTGGTGATTTTCTGTATTGTCAGGATGGATCTTGAAGCAGTTGTTGTACATTGAAGTCAACGTCAACAAATACAATCCATTTCGGGCATCCTCGTACATCCCGCTCCCAAAGCAGATTCAGCGCAAGAAAGCGATCGTGAACGTTCAAAACAATGACGAATGTTGTTTCGGTTGGGCAGTAACCTCGGCCCTCTGTGAACCAAAAGGATCGACTAATCGAACTTCTTCGTATCCGAATTGTCGTCGATTTTTAAAATAGACCGGTATTGAATTTCCGGTTCGGTTGCGCGATATTTCTAAATTTGAAACAATTAATTCGCAGCTTTCTATAAACGTATACGGTTTGGAGAAATTTTTTAAAGGCAATGTAACTAAATATGAAGTTGTGGGACCTTTGTACTACACATCCTATAAAAAAAGGTGGCATGTAAATTTATTGCTTGTAACTAACGACGAAGGTAATAGTCACTACTGTTGGATCAAAGATTTGTCTAGATTAGTATCGCGAAAAATAACGGCTAGAGACGGTGCAAAGCATTTTTGCGACGGCTGCCTGAATTACTTTAGAACTGAAGCATACTTGACTATGCATCAAAGTTATGACTGTAATCATGTGTATACTAAATTGCCAACGACAGAGTTGATCACCGACAAGTGTGGTCAGGTAAGACCGCAGAATATTCTCAAATTTGAAAATTATCAGAAGCAATTGAAGGTCGGAGTGTACGCGGATTTTGAAACAATTTTGGCACCCGTCGATGCAGGAGACCAACAACCGGATCCCACAAAACCGTATACGATTACAACCTGTAAACACATACCCTACTCTTTCGCGTACTATTTGAAATGTTCGTATGACGACAGCCTGTCAAAATTCGAAATTTATCGGGGGGAGGATGCGGTGGACATGTTTATAGAACGTTTAGATAGAGATGCGCAAAACATCTATTCGCATCATTTGAAAAATGTTGTACCTATGAAAGCTATGTCTGCTATGGAAATTCACAACTTTAACGAAGCCTTTTCATGTTACATTTGTGGTCGACCGTTTGGTGAGGGGGATGTAAAAGTACGCGATCACGATCATTTGACTGGAGACTATCGGGGAGCCGCCCACTCCAATTGTAATTAAATTATAAACTTCCAAATTTTATTCCGGTATTTTTTCACAATCTAAATTACGATTCGCACCTGTTTGTTAAACAATTGGCTCAAAATAACGAAGACATTGATATCATTCCGGTAACTAAAGAAAAGTACATTTCGTTTGGCAAACGTCTTTGGGTTAATGAAATTTTTGTGGAGGGAAAGCGAAAAAACATTTATCTGAGCATCAGATTTTTGGATAGCTTTCGCTTCATGGGCTCGTCTTTGGCATCGCTGGCCGACACCTTGTCGGATGGCCAGTGCGTTGAAATTCAAAGTCAATTCGGAAATGGCATCAAATTTGAGTTGATGAGACAGAAAGATGTGCTTCCATATTCCTATATAGATTCTTTCCAAAAATTAGATGAGTCTGCTTTACCCTCGATCGAAGACTTTTATGACCGTCTAACCGAAACCCATATTTCTCAGACTGATTACGAACGAGCCGTGAAGGTTTGGGAAACTTTTGATTGTCAAACGTTGGGCGACTACTCCGATGTCTATCTCAAATGTGACGTGTTTATTTTGGCAGACGTGTTCGAAAATTTTAGAAATTTTTATTTAAAACATTACAAGTTGGATCCAGCTCAGTACTACACGGCCCCAGGATTAAGCTGGGACGCTATGTTAAAGTTTACGGGAGTTGAACTTGAGCTGCTTACTGATTTAGAAATGTTAGACTTTTTTAGAAACAGTATTCGCGGAGGAGTCAGCACTTGTGTGGGGAGACAAGCTATTGCCAACAATGAGTTTGTCGGGAATTACGATGCTTCTAAACCTACGTCGTTTATCATGTTTTTAGACGCAACCAACCTTTATGGTTACGCAATGAGACAGTTTCTACCACAACGTGATTTTGTTTGGATGACTGACGAGGAAATTTCAAATTTTGACATTTTTCAAGTGTCTGCCGAGTCCAATACCGGGTACGTGTTGGAGGTAGATTTGGACTATCCACAGCATTTGCACGACGCTCACAATGACGTTCCCTTTTGTCCGGAGCTTCTCATTCCTCCTGAGGGAAAATTTAAACAACCCAAATTGATTCCAAATTTATATGGCAAACGGAAATATGTCATTCACTACAGAGCATTACAGCAGGCCTTGAATGCGGGTCTGACTTTGGTTAAAGTACATAGAATACTGAAATTTACCCAATCTCCATGGCTCAGAACCTACATTGATTTTAATACTGACTTTAGAAACCGATCGACAAACAACTTTCAGAGAAATTCTTTTAAATTGGCTAACAACTGCGTATTTGGCAAAACATTGGAGAATGTGGACAAAAGGGTTGATGTAAAGTTAGTAAGTCATTGGGAGAAAATTGGTAATAGACTGGGGGCTGAAACGTTGATAGCGCGATCTAACTTTAAAGATAGAATCTGCTTTAATGAAAATTTAATTGGTATGCCAAACCTAGTTATGTTGGTTTCTCCGTTTTGGATATTTCGAAAACTGTCATGTACGATTTTTTTATGGGTTTTTGAAAAAACGTTATGACAATAATGTCTCTTTACTCTACACAGACACTGACTCCTTCATTATAGAAATTAAAACAAACAATTTTTATGATGACATGAAACGCAACCTTGATTGGTTCGATACTGCAAATTATGTGAATAATATGCACGGTATTCCGCAAACCGAGTCTGTTGTTGGTAAATTCAAGGACGAATATGCTGGCGTAGTCGTACGTAGCTTTTATGGGGTCGGTGCAAAATCATACTGTGTAAACAGCGTATCTAAAGTGGACAAGAAAGCCAAAGGAGTGAAAAAGAGCGCTGTTCGGAAGTATCTGACCAGCGAACTTTATCAGGCCGTTGCCGAGAACAAGCGGGAGACTGTCTTATGTCAAATGTACGTCTTTAAATCCCGTTTGCACACTATGTACACCGACTTAATAAATAAGGTTGCGCTTTCGTCGCATGATGACAAGCGCTACGTTATTCCCAACACTACGAAGACACTAGCGTGGGGTCACTGCAGTATTGCTGATTATAGGCTTGACGAACTGCTGCGGGCAAATGTAAATTAAAGTATGTTCGCGGAACAGTATTGGTTATTATTTATAGCAGACGTCTCACCAAACGAACCCTTTCTTGCGCTTAGTAGTGTATACTATATATATGTAGATTACAAATAGTTCCTAGTTTGTAAATAATAGCTTTATTAATATGTTTGTGATTATAATTCTTACTGTAGTTAATGTTGGGAAAACAAATACGCTTACCTATTTTGAATGTTAACGATAAGTTTATATATTTTAACAATAGCAGCTTCGTTAAAATGTTAATGATTCCGTTCTTTTGCTGTTGTCGCTTTTGTTGGGAGAAAGATGAAAGTGTTTGTTACAGTTTTAAATCCTCAGATCGACATTGATCGCATTTACGGTCCAAAATCGGGTACAAACTACAGGGTTCGCCGGCTTTACCAGAAAACACAGATCTTAATGTGTTGGAACAGATTTTGTTGCTCCGGTTACTCGCACTTAGCTCAGTCGGGAAGGCGTGGTTCGAGAGTACAAAGAAAAACCGGCGGCACTTACCCTGATGGATTGCTTAAGATAGATGCCTAGAGCGCCACTTGTTTCTAGATAGGGAATGGCAAACGTGTTAGAAACAAGAACACACACGTAGCCTATGGGGAGGTCCTCCAAGTCCACGGTTGTCCTCGCCGCGCTGTCCAAGCCTCCACCGAGTCTTCAGATAGAACACCAAGAGTGGCCATAAACAAATGTCTTACCTTAAGGCCCACCCTTGCTAAAGAGTAACAAAAGAACACTAATACTGGCTCAAATTCTGGGGCTTGCTTGCTCATAAGACATGCTTTAGCTTTACAACTGCAGTTACACCTGGCCTTTGCCCAAACTAAATTACTTAGGAACCCAGAAGGGGTTCAGAACTCGACAAATAAACCGACTGACTTTAACAGATTTATTATTGAATGAGTTAAATTTACAAACAAGTTTACACTGAAATAATCGCCCGGAGGCGAGTTTAAATTTAATAAAAAGAAAGGCACACCCTACTTGAACATGAAAGGGGTCCCAAGCAAAGTTACCTTAATGTCTAACTATGTTATTACAAAATACAAGACAAGATCTCCAGGGTAAAGCCCCGGATGTCAACAAGCAAATCAAATTTTAAAATTCGGCGAGCGTGCGCAACGTTTTGATCACTGGGGTTGCACAGTAAAAATTACGGACGCCACTTATCTCGACACACAAAACATATCGCACATACAATAAATACCTGGAGCTGTAAGCATGTTGGGGTAGCGATGACGTCCTCGGCGGAAGCTTGGCCGGGCTGCTGTAGGGGGATCCAACTTGGGGGAGAGAGAGAGACAGCGAGTCGGCGACGGGGCTGGCGAAGATGACTTTAGTTTCCGGGGTGGCCCAGCGAACGTAATCGGAATTTGCAACTGCAATAATCCTCGAACGACACGAGTACACAAGCGGGGATGATCAAACGACGTTAGAACTATATGTGCACTAATGGCAAACTATGCGTTCCTCTGTACTTAGAGAGCGGACAACAAAACGACACGGTAAACGACGTTTTCCCCAATAAAACGTTTCGCGGGACTTTCCCTTAACTTCACGACCGCCCCGGAGTTCTTTCTGCACCTGCGGCTATGAAGGCTGTCTCCGAACTCCTCAAACTATCACAATTCGCTGCTATTTAGGGCTGAAGTGAAACTCCCGCACAATTTAGTCGGCGCAAGGCGCCCACAAAGGTTCGTAAAAGATTACACACCTAGTTCTAATAACAGGGTCCCCGACTGCAACGGGATTTGCCGCAGTCGGGGCCCGCGAATTTTCACATGTCAACTCGCCGGTGGCTCGCTACTAATTAATTTTAAACTCGCGGAGCTTGATAATTGCCCCCGCGCTAGAGAAGAGTCCATCTCACTTTTGCAACCGCTGATGGAAATTCTCCCTCTCATTAATGCACCACTTTTTGAACTGTTGTGAAACAAAGAAGCGTTATTCTGAGGGCTATCAACAAACGAAAGGGGCTTCGAACATTCTCGAATGAATTTTCGATGTCGCAGCGAGTCCCAGAGGATTGAATTACCAAGGTGGCCTTTCCGAAGGGCAGCGTTGAGTTATTGAAAGAAACACGATTAAAACTTAAAACCTAGTTCCATTGTTGCGTGGGACAAGGGGATTATTCAGAATTTATTTCCTTCTTATATATCATACAGGGTAACGCGTATAGGTTCCAGGAATTCTTGGCCTATCACTGCCAGGGTTGTGGCACAAAGCCATTTATTATCCAAGACGATACGTGTTTCCTTTACCACCAATTCTTTGGCGTTGGCACCAGTATGTCGGGATAAATAAAGCAATTAGCGCACTACACCGAAGTACTGACGGAGAGAATTCCGTAGGCCGCGAGCATTGTAAGTTGGTTCAAACGCATTTAAATATAATTAGGAGCACAGGGGCGTACTGAAAAATTTGTCGAGGCGGAATAACATAACATGTTTCAAAGAAATATTGTTTGTGTTTAGTGGCACTAATAAAACAATAATTTACAAAAAAAACAGTTTTTTATTTTGAGAGTGCTACAGTAGTTCTTTAAGTTATACGACATTGCTTTTAGATATCCAAGAGTTGTGTCGAATGTCGAATCCCAACCACTTTACATACACCAAATTTCCCTTTTTCTTCAGAACCTTTTCGACCAGATATACGTCCGAATGTTTTGTTTTCTGCAGTTCATGCTCGTAGAACCCTCCTTTAATTTCCTGACCTTCTTGGTCCTTGAGTCGATAGGTTGTTGGGTTTGTAAGTCGAACAGTGGATATTGTGAATACTTCGTTGCTCCAGCTTGGCGTGTATCCCTTGTTAAATGCCGAACGATACTTGCTCATGCGTACCGAGTCCCCTGTACGAAACTTTTGAGGTTTCTGATCCACGGTCTTTATGTGACTGTACGCTGTGTTTAAAAGAAGTTTCGCATTCTTCAAGTTCACTTCGGCAGGTTTCATTCCTATTGTGCGATGCTTGGTTGTGTTATAATTTGCTACGATCTTGGGTAGAATATCCAACCATTTGTAGGACCCTAGCAGGCTGAACTGCTTCCACATCATGTTCTTCAGGGTGCGGTTGCACCTCTCCACTATGCTGCTCTTCATACTAGAACACGTGCTGTAGTGATTGATGTTGTGCTGTCGCATTAATCGTTGAAAATCGGTGTTGTAAAACTCTTTCCCCAAATCCGTCGGCAAGTTTTGAGGTGGCACCTTTACACTCCTCAGCACTTTACCCATGGCAACTGTTACGTTCTTTCCTGTTTTACGTTTTACGGGATAGGCCCACACATACTTCGAGAAGGCATTAATGACTACCAGAATATAACGAAAGCCTTTATTGACTTTTGCATAAGGGATCATTTCCACCAAATCAGCTTGATATAAATCGTTCAAGCCTTTTAGAATAACGCGCCTTTTCTTGAAATGTGTTCGTGCTGGTTTGTGGAGTTCGCCAACTATGGCTTCTTTAAGGTTCATTGTCAACTGTTGCTTTCTAGTCTCCTACGGGACATTTAAGCAGCAGTTGCACGTATAACTTATTGTTTATGGATTCGATTTGCAGTTTATCTCCTCGCCGCAATGTCTTGCCGACAAGCGTGTCCTGCGGGATGCCGTTGATGTGTGATACTACCAAAGGTTCGCTGACTTGAACACTTATGATCTCGCCGGTTGTTAACGGAAAAATGTACTCGTTCTGTCCGAAAATTTTGGAATATCCGATTTCATCGTACCCACGCCCCACTAGTAGCAGTGGTACTTCTATATGGAGTTGGTTTACATTTTTCACTTTCATAAAGATACGTTTGGGATGAGAATAATAGCGCGCGCTATGGTAGTGTCTTCCAAATTTGTCTATCGGCATTACTGCTTCGTCGTTGAATGCGTTCTGATCGACATTCCGTCGACCCTAAGGTTTTGTACCCTTTAGAAGATTATTTTCGCGTCTCGTAAGGCTTCGGTGATGCGGACTATCTCATTGGAATGACCCATGTGTCCAGCTGCCTGAGAAGCTATTAATATACGCAACCGATTCACTAATGAGTTGGGATCCTTCCAAGGAACATATTCCACTTTTTTGTCCGTCACTGTTAGTAATCCCTTGCCACGCCGTGATACCTTCGTCGCTGGTCTGCCGGGAGCTTTTATGGTTGAGGAGGCAGTTAGAGGTCGTACTATTTTCATGTATTTAGACCCTGCGTTACCGCTGATTCTTTGTGTGGGGTCGTAGTTTACATGATGTGCGGCGGACCGCTCCACTATATCATGATATTGCTCTAAATCTGTTGGTTTGTATATATTTGGTTTCTTTTTAAACATCAATTCGTACAATCCTGGAGTGCCTTTGTAGACTATTCTGTTGCCGTGGTCTGTAATAACGATATTTTCACCCTCGAACTTGATTTCTTTATTTCCTATAGCAAACTTATCACCCTCTATGTCGAATCGGACTCCGTAGTGCAAATCGTACTTGTCCTCAGTATCTCGTATCATTCCTTCCACGTATTTTCGAGCTAACCCTTGAAATTGTTCTAAATATTGACCAAGAACTTCCGGTGCCAGCATTTGTTGGATGGTTTCTCTGGCCGCTTGTACAGCACCTTCTTTTGCTGCCGCCTCAGCAACCTCCGTTTGCAACTGCTCATCGTATTCCTCTACTGGTTCACTCTCGGATAAACATGCGTCTGCAAAAATCGAGGTGTGGAGGTGTGTGATGGCCCTGGTGTGGACGTGTGTGATGGCCCCGGTGTGGAAGTGTGTGACGATCTCGGAAGGTTTGTCGCAGAAACTCGGCCTGGAGTGGTTATCGCTTGCGGACGGGGCAAGGTAGAGGGAGTGGATACTCTACGTTTAATTGTTATTGGCAAATAATCCACTTTTGGTTCGCCCACTGGTACACCTTCTTGCTTTATAGTTGCCAGCAATTCGGTGAGCGGTTTGGAAAGAGGTTTAAATTGCTCAGCTAAAATCGATTGGGATTGGGCGATGTCTGCTTTTAAAGCTGCGTATTTACGTCTAACGGATTGTCGGGTTTTGATAGGTTCCCTGGCTAAACGCTTATCCATGTTGCAACTCCTTCAGTTGTTGGTAAACTACTACCTTCCCTTCTTTGGCTGCTGTCTATATATTAAAGTAATTGTCGAAACCTTTTCTATATCGTCCCGCGTTGGTTTCGCTTTCTTTATCGATCACTAAAAATCCGTGATCCTCATTCCAACAATAAGAGCACAATGCTTTTAATTTGTCGAATGACATGTCCGTGTTGACATGATCGTCGTAAATGTGCTTCAGATTGGTGTTGTCTTGTTGGAATATGTTGACGAGATTTGCATTATCTCTTATGCGCTGCTTAGGAATAGATGAATACGTCTGACATAGATAAAAACAATCTATGTTTCGGTGACGTCCGAAACAAAAATAATCTCGAATTATGCTTTGCGTCTCGCAAGCTACGTCGTCAAAAACTATCACGGAATGTTCTTTTGCTTCCTGGGGTTTGATCACCTCACAATCGTTACTATATTCGAAGAATCCAATGTCTCTCAATGGTTGAAAGGCTGCTCTCAGATAATTATATTTGGGTTGATCGAGTGTTTTCGAATATATATAAAGGTTTGCGAATCGCAACCCATTTCGATGCACTAGTAAACTGATCATGAGGTTGGTTTTTCCAGATCCGGATCGACCTATGACCACACATCATTTACATCCTTTACCCAGTAAAGCGCTGTGCTTTCTGTAAGTCTCGGATATGGAATTTATTGTGTGATTTACTACCGGTAAGGAACACCCTTGCTTCACAATTTTGACGTTTTCCATCGTTTTCGCTCGGAAGGAAACTGCGCTCTACCCGCCGTGCGTTCTCGTTATATTTGTTAATTCCGTTTGAAGAACATCAGTCGTGTGTAAGTCTTTAAGATGAAAGCTACTAAGCGTAAACAAACCAGTCATCACCGAAGCGCCAAGCGGAAATGTCGCGGTTTCCTGAATACCCTTATTGACAAATTACCCTTTGAACTACACATACCAGGGTACAAGTTTTGCGGACCTGGTACCCGACTTAAAAAACGTCTTTCTCGAGGCGATCGAGGAAGGAATCCTCTGGATGAGGCCTGCAAGCAACACGACATCGCATACTCACAATCTAGCGATCTTTCGACACGTCACGCGGCAGATAAAGTTCTAGCAGAGAAAGCTTAGGAACGTGTTAAAGCAAAAGACTCTACTCTTGGGGAAAGAGCTGCATCCCTTGCTGTTACTGGAATTATGAAAGGAAAGACGAAAGTCGGAATGGGTGTGAAACGGAAGCGTACACGGCGAACGCATTCCAAACGGGTCGGTATCACAGTCCGCTCGCATTCAGGAAGAGCTTTAAAAACAAGGAGGAGGAGGCGGAAGCGGTCAAGAGTACTACCTCTTCCGAAGAGAGGAGGCATATTGCCGCTTGTACCCATACTTGCTGCATTAGGAGCATTGGGATCCCTCGGAGGTGGTGCTGCAGCAGTCGCTAAAGCAGTGGGGGACTCAAAGGCTGCTAAAAAGAATCTCCAGGAAAAGGAGCGACATAACAAAGCTATGGAATCTATTGCTCGCGGAAAAGGGTTATATCTACGACCGTATCAGTCAAAAAACTACCGTTGAAGCTGCCGCGCCGCGCGTTAACCAACATCGATATTACAGACTACGTTAAACGCCTAGAAATTCCACACTTTAGGGGAATATTTATGCGGGATGCCCTGCCTATCAAGATTCGTAAACGAGAATGTGGTGTCACTAACCTGGACGATGATGTAGGACCTGGTACGCATTGGACGGCTTACGTAAAAGTGGATACCTTTGTTCTGTATTTCGATAGCATCGGTCGCTTACAACCTCCAACCGAATTAGTGAAATACTTTCGTAGCGATGGTGGCAATAACACGATCACGTATAATTCTAATAGATATCAACGACTCATGTCATACACATGCGGTCACCTGTGTCTCAAATTCCTATATAACTCTGCGAAACCGCTTTTGTTGGCAGTTTAAGTGTTGCGCTTCATCATGTCTAGTATATTCACTCTGACAGGTGATTCATCAATCCTTACTGCGAATTTTGACTCCCCTATTTTCTTAGACGACGGTAGCGAATATGTTTTGGGGTTGTTAAGTTTCGAAACCTACAATACTATTGCTAACATTAGACCTCCCAACAATGAATTTCATCTCGTCGGACTACCTTATATTATTATACCTGAGGATGCATACGAAATTACGGACATTGCCGACTTTCTGCATAACCAACTTGAGTCTAGCGGAAGTAATGGGCGGGTGCTGCTACGCGGAAACAACAGCACCTTAAAAACCGAAATAAAATCGAACGTTCCAATCGACTTTACATGTGACAATACTATCCGAGACATGTTGGGATTTGACAGCAAAATTTATGATGCGAATATGTGGCATGCAGGTGAACATGTTACGAAAATTTTGAACATTAACTCCATCCTTATCCACTGCAATATCTCTGTCGGTTCCTATAAAAATGGTAAGCCTGGCCACATCGTTCATCAATTCTTCCCCATAGTGCCGCCTGGGTACAAAATAGTGGAAACACCTAACCCTGTCATTTACCTACCGATCAGCACGAGACAGATCACTAACCTAACTGTTAAAATACTGGACCAGACTGATACCCCCGTCAGTTTTAGTAAGGAAACCGTCACGGTCACATTGCATTTAAAGATGTTATAATGGGTTTTCGATTCAACCTTTCATCCTAAGATGTCCAACCCAGTTCGTATAAGAGACGTTGTCCACAGCCTTGTAAAATCAGTTCAGCTTCTTCCGCCAAGCAGTTAACAAAGGCAAACAGAGACTTCTTGCGATCGTTGGGTTTTAAAGTGCTGTCATGAGTATTCTAAATATTGGGGAACGTGTCCTCGTCGACAACTCCATCGTTAGCAATCAGTTGCACACCCATCAACCGTATACAAACTGTTTCGACTATAACGATGAAATTCGAATTCCAATTCCTGAAGATATGTTAACTCTACCAGGTTTGAGCTATCTATACATAGAGGGAAAATTACGGAAAGCAACCGGTAAAGTTACGACGGCTAAATTTCTTAACAATGGGTTGGCACACTTATTTAGAGAAATCCGATACGAAATCAATGGTGTCGTTGTCGATTCTGTTACCAAACCTGGTATTACATCTACTCTTAAGGGATATGTGTCCTATACTTCTGATGATGTTAAAAAGCTTCAAAATGCTGGCTGGTTGTACGCCCCCAATACTCACATTACCGATGCACAGGGCAACTTCAGTGCCTGCATACCTTTGAGAATGCTGTTAGGTTTTGCCGAAGATTATGGAAAAGTTATACTTAACATCCGACAGGAACTTGTCCTGATTCGCAGCAATACCGATGCTGACGCTGTATTTAGAACTACCGTAGCGGAGACCGCTAAAGTTACGATTGGCAAGCTGTATTGGAAAGTTCCACATGTCACTCCAGGTCTTGCTCAAGAATTATCTCTAACCAAATACATTGACAAAAATATCGACACGCAAGTAGCGTTTCGCAGCTGGCAACTTCATATCATACCAGGCGTTAATGCCGTGACTCAACATTCTCATGCCATTGCACCAACCACCAAATTGCAAACCCCCAGATACGTCATCGTAGGTTTTCAGACGGAACGTTCGGGGCTCATCTCTAAGGACAATAGCCATTTCAACAAAATTAATCTTACGAATTTCCGAGTTTATCTCAACACCGAACGTTTCCCCTACGATAATTTACATAACAATTATGGCCTCAATCATTACGCCACGTTATACGATATGTACTCCAAGTTTCAATCATCCTATTATAACAAGACCGACGAGCCTTGGTTCACGCCCAATGAGTTTGCTGACAAATCACCCATTGTTGTGATCGATTGTTCCCATCAAAAAGACTACCTCCATGCAAACACTTCAGTTGCACCTCGCCTTTTAACGTAACTGGATCGTGCTCCCACCACTTAATACGATGAAGCTCATTATCGACATTCAAGGCTTCAAGACGTCGGATAAGCACTTCAGCCCAAAAGAATTGGCCGCCTACGACGGTACCTCAGTATCACACTACGTCTTAAAATCACCGTTTCCGTTCACCGCCCTACCATCTCATTTGCAACAACAAGCCCACTGGGTAATGACTAATCACCATTGCATCGATTGGAATGAGGGATTTACTCCAGCATACATGTTTCCTGCAATCTTGCGACGTCTTCTGCAGGGTGCCACCGAAGTATATGTGAAAGGTCGAGAAAAAGCAGTTTTTCTACGCCGCTATACCAATATCCCCATCATCGAAGTTGAAGAACAACCGGCCCTCACCCCATCACAACCCGCTTGTTTATATCATTCTGCTCCAGTGTGTTATTGTGCTTTGTCTAACGTTTACCATATCTATAATCACTATGTAATGGAATAAAACAACTTTTTAATTTTTATTGTGTTTTTATTTGCATACAATATATACAGTATTATTACATGGGTTAAACACCTACGTACTAGTGGAAAAGCGTTCTACATAAATTGTGTCCCTATGTTCTGCGCACAAGACGTCTCGCAGTACTTTAGCCACAGTAAGTATCCTGCGTTGGAACCGCAACCTATCCATAGCCTCTCGTTCCCACAGTCCTCTCCGAGCTTCTCGATACGCATACGCCCACGTATGCAAATTGTACACCTGATTCTTCGAGTCGTCAAACTGCACGCTCTTCTTCATTTTCCTTCCTCTCTATAAAGTCTTTCACCTCACACATGTGTTCGTCCAGACCGAGACTAGCCATTAAATCTACAAGGAGGCCTTCATTTATGGCTCCGTTTAAAAATAGTCGACCAACAGCAACACCGTTTTTGTACATTTTTTCTTTTTTCTTCAGTTCCTCGTCACTGAACCAACCAAAACCGTATATGGCTTCGTGAGACGCGTCAAACGCCAAATCGTCCAACAAACTCACTAATCGTTTAACCGCGTACGTCTCTTGCAGTTGGTCGAGCGGCTTCTCTATACCACATCCACATGACTAAGCTTCTAGTGGTTAAATGCGAAGTTGCGTGCACATTCAACAGATGGGTAGGCGGGCATCACCATAACTCGCATACGATTTTTTTCACACATTCACGTTCTAATCTCAAATTTTTTAAATACTTCTCGATGGGCTGCATCACATTGTAATCAAACCAATCCCCGTCTGGAAGTGGTACTGTTGCAAAAGTTTTAAAGTCCGGATGTCCATGGAAATAACTCCGAAAATTCCTGGAAATATTTTCCATATTGCTCCCATGTGTCCATGTTACAACCAGACTGTCACGATTTATTCAATAGACTATGATTTATTCTGCTGCTGGAACGGTTTTGTACATTTTTCTTTTTGGTGGGAGGAGGTTCTAGAGTTTGACTTTGAAATCAAGGCCGAGGTGTTAGAGTTTGTCCTTGAAAATGCTGCGACCTTGAAAATCACCTTAGCCTTCAACACTGGCCTTAAACTCAAGGACAAATTTTTTCGCCGAAGGTCATCGCCGTTTTTCATTAAATAGTTTAAGGACTCGGTGGTCTAATGGTATGACACCTGGGGAGCCAATCGGTGCATTAAAGAGAATTCTAGACACTGCGCCTCAGGAGATCTGGGTTCGAATTCTAGTCGAGTCAATTTTCTAATAAATAATGATTTATTTAGTAGACAATGAGAATAGCCCATCCACATGACTAAGCTAATACCTGCAGACCAAGTTCTTCTATTTGAACGTCGCACCGAACAATGTTACTACCATACTTTAAAATTTCATACATGGAAACAGTGTTGTCGGTTGTTACCGCCAGGTCTTGCAACACACTCCGTATATTGCTAATGCAGTCCTCAGGCAGGTTTGCAATACCCGTCACTATTTTGTGATAAAGTTCTGCGCTTTTAGAACTGCGAATCGCAATTCCACCAGCCTCTGCAAGTCCCACAGCTCTTCCAACGATTCTTTCGATAAGTAGACTTCACTCTGTCCCACTTCTTCAATTTTTAGTATCTTCTTTTCCTGAAGTTCCAAGAATGTATACTGTTTCCGTGCAGCTACCAGCGGAGACCACTGCTCTTCGGAGGAGGAATAGAAATAATTCGTCAGGATCCCCTGATTTTCAATTAGGGTAGGCCAATCCAACTCCTCGAACTCCACCCAATCGTTTTTGTTTCCTCTTATTTGAATCACTGGGGAAAATCCGGAGTTCGCCTTTAACCCCACACACACGTACTTTGAACTGTAGTTGTTTAACTTGTACGTTGTACTATTCAGAAGCACCGGACATAACTGCACTTTATGGACTCTCGTAGTACTGCTCGCCACCGCAGCTACTTGCCGACCCTTAACTACTTCTATAGCTTTTAACAAGGCTTCCATATCAGCGTTCGAATGCTACTACCCTTGCAGACTTTTCTACGCGCTTTTATTCTCACATTTCCAAGGTTACTTGTAGATCCTTGACCTTGAGCAACCGACCTTGAAGTCAAGCTCACAGTAGTACCTTTTTTGGATTAAACAATTATGGGGACCTTGAGTTGAAATTCTACATATAGCATATTTAGCTTGACTGAGACCTCGACCTTGAACGTTGCCTTAGCCTTTCAAGTGGCCTCGACCTTCAAGTTTAGCCTTGACCTTGAAGTTTAGCCTTGCAAAATAGCCTTGACCTTGAACTCAAGGCCAAGTGGTGGGGGGAGGTTCTACAACTGTCCATTCTAACCTACTGAAGCCGAAGGCTGAGTTTCATAACATGTCGAGTGCTTAAACGACTTTTAGCACGCGTTGCATACAATTGTTATGTTTTTACGTTCTGGGCTATTTAAAAATTATACGACGCTTCTTGGAAGTAGCATTTATTTACAACGATTTATCTTAACTATTTACAAAGCAACTATTAAGGCGGAACACAAATTATTTACAAACTAATCAGGAACTATTTCTAACACCAGATATACTTTATTTATTTATTTACGACTTAACATTAATGATTTATATGGTTATACTTATTTGTTATTCACGCGTTATTTATTTCATTAAAGTCATGTACACACGGGTTCATTTATATTGCAGTTTACGCGCCTCGAGTTGGATGAGAACTGTCCTGTTATTTTCGCCGCGCTTATTTATATATCGCCGAATGATCCCTTCTGGAAGCGTCGAGATACTCCTGAACATTCTGACACATGCCGACGCACCCATGAGTCACCCCGAGGTCGTCCCCGACGGCTGACTCACCCGTCGCCCGCGACTCGGATGCAAGGTCGTTCTAGAATGTGACCATCTGTCTGCACGCGTCGCGCGCATCAACCCCGAGGCCGCTCTCGAACGCTGACTCATGCGTGGCTCGGCTCCCAAGATCGTTACACTGCCCCCGCCTTAGGTCGTTCTGTCCCAGAACGAGTTGCTTCGGGTGCCTGTCTCTCGCGCTTGTGGGGGTTTGATGGCGGTATTTGCAGGCGGTGCCCTTCTTGCACACGGACTGGCTGAAGAAGTGGCAGTCCACTGTAGGCTCAATGCTTCGCAACGGGCTGTAACAGCAGACCTCGATCTGGACTCCGGTTGTCTCTTGTACTCCCGATCGGTAGGCCATCAGGAACAGGTGAATGCACTGGTCCCAGTCACGCTGATGCTCGGAAACTACCTGGGACATATGCTTCTCCATGGTTCGGTTCATCCTTTCCACCATGCCGTCCGATTGAGGATGGAGGGCAGTGGTCCGGGTCTTGTGTATCCCCAGTAGCTTGCAGACGTTCTGGAATAGTCCAGACTCGAAATTCCGGCCCTGGTCGGAATGTAACTCCAGGGGGACTCCAAAACGGCTGAAGCACTCCTTCGTCAGAACATCAGTGACAGTACCGGCCTCTTGATTCGGAAGGGCGTACGTCTCGGGCCACTTAGCGAAGTAGCCCATGCACACCAGGATGTATTTATTTCCCGATTCGGTTTCGGGGCATGGTCCGGAGATGTCAATGACTATCCCCTCGAACAGACCACCGACGTTGTACTGCCACATCGGAGCTCGACGTTTTTCAACCGGTCCGTTTCCTGTAGCGCAGATTTCGCACCTCTGGCACCACTCTCGGACGCCATCTTTGCAGCTCGCCCAGTAGAACCTTTCTTAGACCTTCTGCAACGTCTTCTTCAATCAAAAGTGTTCCCCAGAGGTGCCATCACGCAGGTGGCGCAGAACCTCGGCCACTCTACTCCTTGGAACCATCGATTGTGATCTCGTTGCCCTACCGTCCTCATCTTCCAAGATTCTGGTCAGGACTTTGTTGTCCAGTTGCAAGGAGTCCCATTCCGCCCAATAGGTCTTCACCGTTGGGTTGGTGGCGGAGACCTCCTGCCAGGTAGGTCGACGGCCGTGGTACGATTGATGGGTACCGCACGACTCTCCAGCTTCGAACAGTGGCCGCAGTCCGCATGGCAAGGCCTCCTGGATCACGCAACGGCGTTGCGGTGGGCTGCGCCAGGTCGATGATTTATTTCAAAGTCGTACTCTTGTAGGTGCTCGATCCACCTAGCTACCTGTCCTTCAGGGTTCTTGAACTGCAGTAGCCATCATAAAGCAGCATGGTCGGTCCTCAGCAAGGCTCTTCTGCCAATCTCGAATGATTTATGTTTTACTACATTGGTACGGCCGCTGGGATGATCTCCCCACTCAAAGATGTCTTGGTACCGGGCCACCAGATGTTCGATCTTCCTCGTTCTTGTTGGCTCATGCCCCTTCCCAGGATCGTGTTTCTCCTGACGGTTGCCGGTTCCCTGTTGACGTTCATCATCCTTACGGGACCTTAAACCCAGTCTCTACCAACCAGGATACCATGAGTGACCTCCTTGTCATGATCGGGTTCAATCCTGCGCACTACGTTGGCCCGGAGATCGCCATCCAGGTATGCATCCACGACCCTCTCGGTTCGTCCCGGCAGAGTAACATCTTCCGCCAATACCACTCGTACTGCGATCTCTTCTCTTGGGTGTAAGGAAAGCTCCTCACCACCCACGTGCAACACGCCGCGTCCCAGGTCTAAAGTGAACCCACTCTTATTCATAACATCCATTGCCAGGATGAACTCGTCCGGAATGTCAGCACTCAGGACCCGACGTTTGATGGTTTGATTCCCAATCTTCGATGTCAAATCAATTTCCCCATGTGTGGTCACTGCGCCTTCCGTGGCAGTGCAAAGGCGTGTCTTGCTGTGCAGCAGCTGACCCTCGTCCAGTACTACGTCAGACCTGGCGATGGACTTCGTCGCCCCAGTATCCAACGGCAGAGACCGAATTCTTCCATTTATTTTCCCCTCCAGTTTTTGGACTACTTTTTCTTGCGCGGCTTTCAGCTCTTCTTTAAGTTCCTCTTGTGCTTTTTCTGCCTTCTTTTGGCCGGCTTTCAATTTTTCGTTGAGGTCTTCCTGAGTGGCCTTCATCTGTTCCTTAAGCTCATCTTTAAGATCCTTTAGTCCTTTTAAGATCCTCTTTTGGCCGGCTTTCAATTCTTTTTTAGCCTTTTCTGCCTTCTCTTGCGCTTTTTCTGCCTTCTCTTGCGCTTTTTCTGCCTTATCCTGGCCAAATTGGATCAGCTGGGAAATTTGGCTTAATTGGGCCTCCATTTTTCTGCTTTGGGATCTTGTTACAGACATCCACAATACACACACGTAAATTTATTTATCGGTACCTACTTGTTAATCAATTTATTTAATGTATGTCCAATAATTTTTTATAGCCCCTGGTACAAAAATCCTACACCTGATGCCACTGTTACGTTTTTACGTTCTGGGCTATTTAAAAATTATACGACGCTTCTTGGACATAGCATTTATTTACAACGATTTATCTTAACTATTTACAAAGCAACTATTAAGGCGGAACACAAATTATTTATAAACTAATCAGGAACTATTTCTAACAGCAGATACTTTTTATTTATTTATTTACGACTTAACATTAATTATTTATATGGTTATATTTATTTGTTATTCACGCGTTATTTATTTCACTAGAGTTATGTACACACGGGTTCATTTATATTGCAGTTTATTCGCCTCGAGTTGGATGAGAACTGTCCTGTTATTTTTGGCTCGCTTATTTATATATCGCCGAATGATCCCTTCTGGAAGCGTCGAGATACTCCAGAACATTCTGGCACATGCCGACGCATGCATAAGTCACCCCGAGGTCGTCCCCGACGGCTGACTCTCCCGTCGCCCGCGACTCGGCTGCAAGGTCGTTCTGGAATGTGACCATCTGTCTGCACGCATCGCGCGCATCAACCCCGAGGCCGCTCTCGAACGCTGACTTATGCCTGGCTCGGCCCCCAAGATCGTGACACAACATTTTTTCTACGATCTTAATTTTACTGTTATTAATCCATAAATATCGATTTAACAAAGGTTTGCATCTACGACACTTATAATTTATGTCATAATAAAACTAGGCCTTGGCGCGCGGGCGAATGTTTGCAGATCCAGTACTGTCAAGGTCAGTTACGAAAGGTAATTATTAATACTACACATCTGACTGTATTTATTACATAACGCTTTAATTATTTTAAAAACACTTTACCTGTAACGCAAGAAGTAACTAGAACAACTTGTTAAGTGATTTTGACGTCATTAAGCTATCCTTGTTATCAATTCCACGATTGGGTGTTATTAGTGCATTTAAGCTGAAATTATTCTATTTAAAATTTTTCCTGGATTCGGCCCTGTACTAGTTACATTCGAATTTATTCCGGCGGGCATTGAAATGCTTGCGCCTCGCATATTTATTTCGTGACCGTGAATTCCTTCTTTGATTTCGTATTGCTGACACTGTATATGAGCGCCCCAAATTCTGTGCATCGCTTTTGTTGCCCTTGAAAATAGTTCTCGGAACTACGTCGTTTATGGCAAGCAGTGCCGGTTAGTTTCAAATCTCCGAATTACAGCGATAACGATAAGGCATTCTTTGTTCACTGTTCCATATAAATCGCTTTGAGCACCAACCTTCAACTTATTTAAATACTGCCCGACGTAGTTAAAGCTTCTAGGAATATAACAGCTTAATGTCCCTCTTCTAAATTATCGTTTAAAGTTCGGCAGGATTGACCTTGTAACTTAATATTTTTGGGATCCGCTGGACAGCAAGAAATTTCTTCTAGAACATTCTAGGGGCAAGTGAAATAAGTTTCGATAAGCCCTTAGCTAACCGCACACATAGAACTTATGGTTTTGGGGTTCGAAATCTTCTTCCATTGTATCCGTCGCGCGTAGCCCGATTTGAGATGAATTAATCAGTAGCAAGCTTCCGACCAAGAACGTTGAAAAAAAAACGCGAGCCCCGGGCCTCGGCCGGGGCTGCGCTATGTTTGTGAGTGCCCTGTAGCAAGTTTCGTTGCCTTTTATTAAATCAGTTGTTGAGTTCTTTCGTGTTAAGTGAAATTCAGTGAGTTCAGCTTAGACCCCGATAATAGTTGGTTGACTGCAACTCAAAGTTTTCGGTAGCGCGGGCTTAGGGCGATGTTTCGTTAATCGGCTTCAAATTATTGGCGAGGCGCCTTCTATGGGCTTTGGCCCTCCAGTAAGGAGTGGAAAAGCAAGTTGCACCCTTTTGCACATTCAACAAAGGTGTCCTCATAAGTCTACAATACTTTTCATATCAGTGGAAAAAGTTTCGGCAACTCTGTTGCGAATTCTGTGAAACCGTGTTAATTCGAGGCTACCCGTCGCCCGCCGCTGGCTGCCATCCTTCTTCGTGGGGTAAACCAACCCTCTGGTCCTCCGTACCGAATTGGCCCCTGTACAACCCTTTCGTTCCCATTTGGGGAGCCCGCTACACCTCTGCAACGTCAACGCCGGCCTTCACCGAAGTGGAGTTCGTAACTATCGCCAACCCCAAATAACATGCTGACAGCTCTCAGGTAGGATCTGTTTATTGTTTCTACAGCGTAACTGACGTGCCGAGTTGAGTGGCGTCTATAATTTTATTGTGTGTTTTCCGAGTGTTCATAAACATTGCGCCCGTTCACTCAAGCCTATAATTTGATGTATGTGTTATCAATTAGGGGCTTCACCCCGGTAATGTACTTCGTGTTGCCCAGCGTGTAATTATATATTCCTTTTCTTAGACAATAGGGTAATTGTTTTTTTTTTGGGGGCCCCGATATTTCATGTGAAAATTTGTGCCATTTAATGCCTTTCGATAATAAACTTTATTAAAGTTCACTTATTCTTTTAGTGAATGCTAAACCTTCCTGGTATGGGTCTTCAACCCATTTAGCATGGCAAAGGCCACATGTAATTAATTTGTAAAGACGACAGCATGTCCTTGTTGATAAGTGAACCTAAGAACTGGGGTTAGTGTCAGTCATTGTGTTGTTATGTTAAACTAGGCGGGTGGCCAATCAAGGTAAGTCATTTGCTTCGTGGCCACCTGTGTGTTGACATCTGAGGACTCGGAGGAAGCCCGGTGGACAGCGCCGAGGTGAATAGCGGCGAACCTGGAGGACTTCTACATAGGCTACGTGTATTGTTCTTGGTTCTAGACACGTTAGCCACCCCTAACCAGAACCAAGTGGCGCTCAGGCATTTCTTTTTCTTTTAAGCAAGCTTTAGGGTAAGTACCCCGCCGTTTTTCTTTGTACTCTCGAACCACGCCTTCCCGACTGAGCCAAGTGCGAGGAATCGGAGCCACGAAATCTGCTCCAACACATTAAGATCTGTTCTTTTTAGTAAAGCCGGCGAACCCTGTAGTTTGTACCCGATTTTTGACAGTGCTCTTGATCAATGTCGATCTGAGCATTTAATACCGTAACAGATAAACTGGCTATCCCAACGTGTGGCTTTGTTTTTGTCGATAACGCCTTTAGGGCATTGTTTTTGTGTTTATTTTCTTGTCATACAGCTTCATTTTAGTGTTTGGCATCAACTTCATATAGTTTTTTCCAGTATTTTTCATGAAAACTTGACTTTTTAGGACTTTGAAATTTGGAATCGTGTTTTTTTCATATCAGGACGCGTATCCTATATGTTTTCTTTTATTAAATGAGTTCCTTGCTATCCCTTTGACAGACCAAACATTGTTTTTCCCGGGATTTTTCGCGGGATTTTTGTGTTTTTTCGTGTTTAAAATTTCAACATTTTCTTTTTCGTGCTAAGGCACCTTTTGAAGCCATTCTTTTGGCGTTAATCGTTTCTTTTAGTATGAATCATTAAGCAAACCGTGTTTTTTGTCTTTTTCGTGAAAACTCTGAAATTTTTGGAAGGTATCGAACTTTTTTTTTGAATTCGTTTATTGTTGATTGTGTTTAGCCTTCAGCTAGTTTGAAATTTTATTGTGCTATTTCGAATTTAAGTTGAAGTTAGTAGAGTTTATCGACATTGACGTATTCAGTTACCGATGTTGACTTTTTTGTTGTTATCCTTTGATGTGGTGCCGCGTTGTTGTTTGTTGACGAGTTGGAAATCATGTCGCCTTCATTATTCTTTATTGGTTCGTTGTTAGGATGTGGTTTGTGTTGGTGTGTTTGTGAGATCCGCGTATGCGAATTTTTAAGGTCTCTCAAACCATCTTAGTTGGATTGGCGTAGTATTTTTTTGATTGACTCTTATTTCGTTCTCATTTTTATCGTGTATCGCCCAACTTCGTTTGCTGATTTCATCGCGTGCATCAACATTTGTCGTAGTGTCTTGTACACTTTCTCTCGTACCTCTTTCATTTATTGACTTAGTAGTTTACCGTGTTGGAGTATGTTGCGATTTAGTCGCCTGTTGTTGTTTTGTTTTAGTGACTTCTAGGCCAGCGTAAAACTTTCTTGGGATTGGCGTTTTGTACCGTTGCTGTCCACGCTCTGAAGGTTGAGGTGGGGCAAATTCTGCTTTATTGCACATCTGTTTGAAGACGCCGCTTAAGTAATCCCGCTTGTGTTCTCGTGTAGTATGAGAGCGTTGCATCTTTGCAGATTCTGGTTACGCTGTGCCATTCCGAAGCCTGAAATAATTCTTTTTCGATTGAGACTCCATCGTTCCGTTATTTATTGACGATCTGTCGTCACCTACCGAATTCGTTTGATGACTTTAGGTCGTCACGTATTGGTTCTGCCCTTTGGATTTTGGGAGAAACAATTTCGTTGTTAGCTTTTGAGCTTCGTGCGTCAGTCATGCGCAGGCTGTTCGCACGTTGTTTCTTTAGTAAAGTTGATGTTTGACATTTGTTGGAGACTTTGTTTTTCCGAATTTTCTTTTGGTGTTCGGTGTTGGAGTCATTTTCGGTCCCGCATTTTGCGAATTTATAGACGACTTGGCTTTCGGCATCGTCATCGATTGAGGATTTCGGTGGACTTAGTTTTCTTTTCCTTGACAATCCCAAGTCACAATGGATTAACCATGTGTGGCATACTGTTGTATATAATTGTTCGTTTCATTAGCATAGGATAGGTTAGTTTAGGCTAGGCGGCCTTCAAGGCCTTCGAGACTCCTGTCGTTCATGGCTACTCCTTTCTTTGATCGTTTGTTGCTGTGGGACAAACACAAGAGGCTGATCCCGTGACGCCTCGCGTGCCCTCTTCAACGGGTCTTCGAGAGTTAGGTTGCGAACCTTGGGGGCTTCGTAACCCTGTGTTCGATTGGTAGGTTGGACGAAAGAGTGCACAGTGATGACTTATACCCTATTATGACAAGCTCATTCACGAGCAAAACCCAAATCCCAGGTGGGATACCAACTCTTCTCTCTCATCTTTCTTCTTTCGTTCTATCCTCCCTTTACCGTGTGTGCGGCGACACCTGTCATTGTCCTCACCCGTTTTGCCTTTGGCACTTTTTCCTTTAAACCGTGTCATGGGGCCGGATAGTGAGTAGGCAGTGGGTCCGGTCGCCTTGCTTACCCGTCAGCCCATGGGCGCGTGCCATGGTCGCTCGACCATGGTCGGTATTATTTTGAGATGTGGGCACCACCCTTTACCGGGGTGGAGTGGTCCGTGTTTTATGATGTTTTTGAGATTTTGAGTTTCGATCGCCAAGTCGAATGGGACCCCTGGCGGAGTACCCTCCTTTGGGACAAATTACGTTTATTTGTCGCCCGATTCCCTGGTCCGGGGAGGGGTGTTATAGGCTTCACCGAACCGTCAGTACCTGATTGAGGTTTTACGTATTTTCCACCGGCGTAACCGGTCTTTTTGGCAAATTCTTCTTCCTTCTCACTCTGTCCTTGACGCTATCCGTCATCGCGTGATTGGGATCCCGAGTAGTGACGGCTATCTCAATCCGCACCCTAGGTTAAGCGAATCTTCTAGCAAGCCTCTCGGTCGTCTTAAGGATCAATTTGGGAAATTGACCTCTAGTAAGGGGGGTGTTAAGTGATTTTGACGTCATTAAGCTATCCTTGTTATCAATTCCACGATTGGGTGTTATTAGTGCATTTAAGCTGAAATTATTCTATTTAAAATTTTTCCTGGATTCGGCCCTGTACTAGTTACATTCGAATTTATTCCGGCGGGCATTGAAATGCTTGCGCCTCGCATATTTATTTCGTGACCGTGAATTCCTTCTTTGATTTCGTATTGCTGACACTGTATATGAGCGCCCCAAATTCTGTGCATCGCTTTTGTTGCCCTTGAAAATAGTTCTCGGAACTACGTCGTTTATGGCAAGCAGTGCCGGTTAGTTTCAAATCTCCGAATTACAGCGATAACGATAAGGCATTCTTGTTCACTGTTCCATATAAATCGCTTTGAGCCCCAACCTTCAACTTATTTAAATACTGCCCGACGTAGTTAAAGCTTCTAGGAATATAACAGCTTTATGTCCCTCTTCTAAATTATCGTTTAAAGTTCGGCAGGATTGACCTTGTAACTTAATATTTTTGGGATCCGCTGGACAGCAAGAAATTTCTTCTAGAACATTCTAGGGGCAAGTGAAATAAGTTTCGATAAGCCCTTAGCTAACCGCACACATAGAACTTATGGTTTTGGGGTTCGAAATCTTCTTCCATTGTATCCGTCGCGCGTAGCCCGATTTGAGATGAATTAATCAGTAGCAAGCTTCCGACCAAGAACGTTGAAAAAAAACGCGAGCCCCGGGCCTCGGCCGGGGCTGCGCTATGTTTGTGAGTGCCCTGTAGCAAGTTTCGTTGCCTTTTATTAAATCAGTTGTTGAGTTCTTTCGTGTTAAGTGAAATTCAGTGAGTTCAGCTTAGACCCCGATAATAGTTGGTTGACTGCAACTCAAAGTTTTCGGTAGCGCGGGCTTAGGGCGATGTTTCGTTAATCGGCTTCAAATTATTGGCGAGGCGCCTTCTATGGGCTTTGGCCCTCCAGTAAGGAGTGGAAAAGCAAGTTGCACCCTTTTGCACATTCAACAAAGGTGTCCTCATAAGTCTACAATACTTTTCATATCAGTGGAAAAAGTTTCGGCAACTCTGTTGCGAATTCTGTGAAACCGTGTTAATTCGAGGCTACCCGTCGCCCGCCGCTGGCTGCCATCCTTCTTCGTGGGGTAAACCAACCCTCTGGTCCTCCGTACCGAATTGGCCCCTGTACAACCCTTTCGTTCCCATTTGGGGAGCCCGCTACACCTCTGCAACGTCAACGCCGGCCTTCACCGAAGTGGAGTTCGTAACTATCGCCAACCCCAAATAACATGCTGACAGCTCTCAGGTAGGATCTGTTTATTGTTTCTACAGCGTAACTGACGTGCCGAGTTGAGTGGCGTCTATAATTTTATTGTGTGTTTTCCGAGTGTTCATAAACATTGCGCCCGTTCACTCAAGCCTATAATTTGATGTATGTGTTATCAATTAGGGGCTTCACCCCGGTAATGTACTTCGTGTTGCCCAGCGTGTAATTATATATTCCTTTTCTTAGACAATAGGGTAATTGTTTTTTTTTTTGGGGGCCCCGATATTTCATGTGAAAATTTGTGCCATTTAATGCCTTTCGATAATAAACTTTATTAAAGTTCACTTATTCTTTTAGTGAATGCTAAACCTTCCTGGTATGGGTCTTCAACCCATTTAGCATGGCAAAGGCCACATGTAATTAATTTGTAAAGACGACAGCATGTCCTTGTTGATAAGTGAACCCTAAGAACTGGGGTTAGTGTCAGTCATTGTGTTGTTATGTTAAACTAGGCGGGTGGCCAATCAAGGTAAGTCATTTGCTTCGTGGCCACCTGTGTGTTGACATCTGAGGACTCGGAGGAAGCCCGGTGGACAGCGCCGAGGTGAATAGCGGCGAACCTGGAGGACTTCTACATAGGCTACGTGTATTGTTCTTGGTTCTAGACACGTTAGCCACCCCTAACCAGAACCAAGTGGCGCTCAGGCATTTCTTTTTCTTTTAAGCAAGCTTTAGGGTAAGTACCCCGCCGGTTTTTCTTTGTACTCTGGAACCACGCCTTCCCGACTGAGCCAAGTGCGAGGAATCGGAGCCACGAAATCTGCTCCAACACATTAAGATCTGTTCTTTTTAGTAAGCCGGCGAACCCTGTAGTTTGTACCCGATTTTTGACAGTGCTCTTGATCAATGTCGATCTGAGCATTTAATACCGTAACAAACTTTACAACTTCACTTCCAGTTCGAAATTGTAGTTTTATAACCTCACTTCACTTTATACCACACATGCGCTTAAGTAAACAGCTGATTTATTTAACCACGCTAAACTATAAAACGTCACTTTTAGTTAACAAGCTAGCGCTAAAATGCCTACTTTTAGTAGTGGTCGTGGATAATAGCTATTTATGCAACAAGTGCTAAAAGTTGAGGTTTATGCACGAGTTGCATACAATATTTTTTCTACGACCTTGAATATACTGTTATTAATGCATAAATGTCCGATTTAACAAAGGTTTGTATCTACGACAGTTATAATTTATGTCATAATAAACAGTAGACCTTGACGCGCAGGTGAATGTTTGTGGAGCCAGTACTATCAAAGTCAATTATCAAAGGTAATTATTAATACTACACATCTGACTGTATTCATTACATACCGCTTTAATTGTTTAAAAAACACTTAAGCTCTAACGCAAGAAGTAACTAGAATAACTTTATAACTTCACTTCCAGTTCGAAATTGTGGTTTATAACATAACCTTACTTCACTTTATACCACACATGCGCTAAAGATAAACAGTTGATCTCTTTAAACACGCTAATTATAAAACGTCACTTTTAGTGAAACAAGCTAGTGCTAAAAGGCCTATTTTTAGTAGTGGTCGTAGAAAATAGTATATTATGTATCAAGTTTTATAAACGTCATTTTAGTCACGAGTGAGTGACTAATAAGTTATACAGGGTGCCCGGATTTCGTAGGGACAACATGGGTAACTTTTGTATTTGAAGAGATAGAGAGATGGTTAAATTAGCAAAAAGGTGCAGGTTTGAGAGCTCATTAAGAATCCATCTTCAAATTTTACTTGTCATGGCCCACTTGTCTAAAATTTAAAAAAAAACAAAATCTCCTAATTTCTTTTATACGCCGTAACTTTTTTGTTACTTAAGATATTGAGGTGCGATTTGAACTAATTTGCATGGTAATTTAAATACTTTTATTGGCACTTGATAAAACCAATTTTATTTGTGTTAATTTTTAGTAATCTAACCTAACCTCAAAATTTTAAATTGGTACCCTGCAATTTTTTTGGCCCTTTTAAGAGAGGATTTTTTTCTGAATGCAGTGATGTATTACATGATGTGAAAACTTCTTCAAAATTTTGAAAAACTGAGTTTATTCTTTTTACAGGCAGAAATCACTAGTGCTATGATCACAATAACTTTGTTTTTTGTTTATCACGTTATCTGTGAAATTATGTTTTGAAACAAAAAGCAGGTTTATCATGATACGTGCCTGTCAGTGTGAGTGTTATTACTTCAACTTATAACGGAAAATTTTGAAAATATGATGTATTTTGTGCGTATGTCAAGTGCTACAAGAACGTAGAACTTATACGTCAAACATACGGAACACACTGACACTACTGGAAGGCACGTATGATGATAAGAGTGCTTTTTGTTTCTAAACATAATTTTACAGATAACGTAATAAATAAAAAACAAAATTATTGTGATCATGGCACTAGTGATTTCTGCCTGTAAAAAGAATAAACTCAGTTTTTCAAAATTTTGAGGAAGTTTCCATATCATGTAATACATCACTGCATTCAGAAAAAAATCCTCTCTTAAAACGGGCCAAAAAAATTGCAGGGTACCAATTTAAAATTTTGAGGTTGGGTTAGATTACTAAAAATTAACACAAATAAAATTGGTTTTATCAAGTATCAATAAAAGTATTTAAATTACCATTCAAATTAGTTCAAATCGCATCTCAATATCTTAAGTAACAAAAAAGTTACGGCATATAAAAGAAATTCGGAGATTTTGTTTTTTTTTAAATTTTAGACAAGTGGGCCATGACAAGTAAAATTTGAAGATGGATTCTTACTGAGCTCTCAAACCTGCACCTTTTTGCTAATTTAACCATCTCTCTATCTCTTGAAATACAAAAGTTACCCATGTTGTCCCTACGAAATCCGGGCACCCTGTATACCGAGTGATTTTTACTTATTTAAAAAATTGCGTTTTTCGAAATTGTCAAAATCCAGAAAGTGAAATTTTTCGAAAATTAAGTGTGTTAGTTTTAGCTTACTAAATAATCTCAAGGCCAGAAAATTCTATTTTTCTTTAAATTTAGCTAAAATTTAATTTTTCAGTTTTTAAAATATTTTTCAAAATTTCACAAACCAAGACTTAATTTTAAACTTCAAATTCTTTTCGAGTAAGACCTTAAAGATTTATAATTAGAAAAAATAATATAAAATGTTAACTACTGCCTTACATTTTTTATTATTTACCGAAGTAATATGTTCGAATACTTTTTACGCTTTTTCAATAATAATAATTACTATCTATTTAAATGGCTTTTAAAAACTCTAATCTTGCCCTGTTAACAAATTACAGTGTGTTTTAGCTTTGAGATTGCTCAGTTAACTGAAACTAACACACCCTCAAAGCTAAAAAATTTTTATTGAAATCTTACTTACTTTTCGCAAACCACCACTTTTTGGATTTTGATAATTTCGAAAAACGCCATTTTCTAAATAAATAAAATTCACTCGTTATATATGATAGGGGCTAAATAGGTTTTTGGACAAGCACAAATTGTTGTATACAGTTTTTTGGAAAAATAGAAAATAACAATTTTGCCCATATGATGCCGACTTTTTGGCGGACACTGTATAGTAGCCTTGCACCTGCACTGTGTGTAGTCGATTTACATAATTTCAGGCTCGGAGTTTTAAAATAAACACCAATAATGGAATTGCTGTAATATTATTTTCTCCCAACTTGGAATAAAATGAAGTGGTGTTCCTGACCGTTGATACATTGTGGACTTCTTTACTCCTACCAGGGAATAGAGTGCAATAGTCTTCCTAATTATAATTTTTTTCCTGAGAACAGATGAGTTAACTGGTAGTTAAAAATTTATTTTCAATTGAAAATCAAAAAAATTTAGATTTCCGGTTGGGAGAAAACTTTGTGCACCAACGTTTCGGTAAGTAACTTTTACAAGCATTTCGAAACTATTTTAATAACATTTTGTTGAATTTACATTAGTATATCCTGTAAAAAATTAAATAAAAGAAAAAACTAGCTTCTCATTCTTAACATTTTAATTTACTTTTGACTTACCCAATAGGTTAGTTTAATAATTTACATCTCATTATAATTGATTATTTTCAGGAGATTTTAAACATTCCAAACGTATTTGTTTGCATCTTGCACTTTCAATATACAAACTAGTTGTTAAATTCTTGGTTCCTCAAGTTGAAAAATCTCCTGAAAATAACAAATCATAATGAGATTATTAGACTACCCTATTTGATAAGTCAAAAATAAATTATATGTTAAGGATGATGAACTAATTCTTCCTTTTATCTATTTTTTGCAGGATATACTAATTTAAATTCAACAAAATGTTATTAAAATAATTTCGAAAAGCTTGAAAAAGCTACTTAGATAGCGGAATGTTGCAAGACAACAAAATTTTACTTATTAAACTTGACAAATAAAATTATCCAAATCAGGTTGTTTGTTTTTATTATTATTCATTTGGCTGCCAATTTCTTAAGAAAATTGAATCAATATGTATATAGCCATAAAAAGTAATTCATTAAATAGTTATTATTTATTGTCAAAGAATTGTACGTTAATCGTCAATGAACTGAATGGTTATAATTGAATTTTGTTAAAGTTTGCTATATTACAATAACATTAAATATGTAACAAAAGCATTTGTTTACTGGTATTGATATTTTGAAAATGTGACTGTAATTTAAGGACTGATTAAATTCATTTCTAAACGATTAAACAAACGCTGTACTTTCTTATGGTATTTGAAGTATTTTTAATACTTAAATAATTAACAATTGAAATATAAATCACTATTGCTCCTCTATTGTACTAATATTTATAAAGCAAATATGGAATTTGTTAATTTGTATATGTTTATTGATATTGAAATTGAGTATTAAATATTTAAAACTGAGTTGTGAGTATATTTCTTTGCATTGTAGTTAACAAAAATAAATATTACGCATCTTTCGTTTATTTTTTGAAAAGAAGATTGATTTTAGTTAGCTGATGAAATAATGTATTTGTAGTTTTGAAAATTGGAATACTTAATAATTTGCATATGAACATTTGAAAGGCCAATTTCTGCAATTCCACTGCAATTTTCCTTCTCGGCACCTTTGAAATATATTTTAGAGGGGTTGGAGATTATTTCTAAACTGCTTTATACATTTGATATACCTACTACAAGCTACCAATATGTGATATACGAGATTATTATAGCATGGTTTCTTAAAAAAAGATCAACAAGTACTAACTTAACGGTGTTCGTAGATGAAGTCAGCTCTGAAATTGATAAGGGCCGCCAAGTAGATGTTATCTATGCTGACTTTCAGAAAGCATATGATAAAGTTGACCACAATGTTTTAGTAGAGAAATTACAGTTATTTGGGTTTTCAATGCTAGACTTTATTAATTCTTATCTTCGACACCGTGAGCTATTAGTGTTTTATCAAGGTGCTTTCTCATCTATGTTTTATGTTACGTCTGGTGTACCTCAGGGTTCAAGTTTAGGACCCTTGTTTTTCTTATTGTTTATCAATGATTTACCAAGTGTGGTTAAACACCCAAAAAGACCTTTTTATGCTGATGACTTGAAATTTCAACGTGAAAAAAATAGTATATGCAACTCGGAGAGAATGCTATTTTGCTTCAGTGCAATTTCTGACTCTCGGGCTTCGCCCTCGAGTCAGAAATTGTACCTCAGCAAAATAACGCATTTCTCTGCCTCATTGCATAATCTACTATTTTTTATTTATCTCTATTTTTTCTGCTTCGTCTCTTTCCTGCTCTTGCCCTTCGCTTGTTGCAGACAACTCGAGATAATTTTGTTTATTCAAACTTTATTTTCAAACTGCTCTTTGTACTTTGGTTAATTTAATGTCTTCTGTTGTCTGATATGACGCCATATCGTACGCAAAACGCAAGGGGTTTGAATCTAATACCGTTGGTATTTATTATTATTATTATTATTAGAGAAGATACAGAGCAGAGAATGAATCTATCATTGCTCAAAAATTAATACAAGGTATGTGACTGAAAACATATACAGAATGAACAAAATAGTAATAAAATTAAAATAAAATTGATATTAAGTACTTAATAATACGTCAATAAACGACTTGAACTTGTTGACATCACTGGCATCAACTACTTCATGGGGTAAGGAATTCCAAAAGTGAAACACTTTGTAAGAAAGAATTGCCGCTGGGTTGTTATGAAGGGCTCCTTATATCTCCATTCTTGAAATTCGTATTTAAAAAATATCATATAGAACCACTGTAACTAACTTTGAGAAAATTACGTTCTTTGTCTAATGCTTCTATGGATCTTAATCAATTTTGTATTTGATTTTTTCCGAAGCTTGATCGGTATACCTTGAGTCAAACTGCTGTTTGCTAGGGCTTTCAAAATAGCCCATAATTTTACTAAGTCGAAAGGCTTCTCAAAGTCTATAAAGGCTAACTATGTGCAGTGTTAAATAATGTGCGACTGATTTTTTATCAGTGTCCTTATAATATGTATCTGATCAGTAGTGACCTTTCTCAATCCGGTTTCTCCAGGCGGCTGATAGAGATCAAACTAGTTGGGGCCTGTTCGTTGTTATTATTGTGGCAGTAATTTATAAATTTGCGGTAAAAGGCAATTTGACGATAGTTTTTAGCTTATTTGGGTCACTTATCTTGTACAGCAGAATCACGATAGCATTCCTCCAGTCGTGTGGAATTCTTTTTCTTCTATGCATTTGCTAGAAGAATTTTCAGATTTGTTACAAGTTTACCATCTCCTATTTGTATCAATTCAAGGATACTTTAATCTTTGTCTCTCGCATGACTATTTTCTATGTTTCTAGTGGCGTATCTCATGAGTATCTATTTCAAGTAAGTCTGTAAGACCGACGCTTTAAAGTATTTTTGGGTCTTCTGTTTGCTGCTCTTTGTTGTGCTATGTTTAGGGGATTGATCTGATCGTGTCGCTACAGAACCAGAGTGAACTTAGGGCTTCCTCAATGCTGGAGAAATCAGATAAGCGAATAAAGTTATTTTGTAATTTGTATATATTTATTGATGATCCTAATTCAAAGTGGATAAGTTAATCTTTGAAAAGTGCAATACTCCGATACTATTGATTCATAATGAGCTATGATGCATCACAAATTTATGGGTATTTCTAATGTGTATCAATCTGAAAATTAATCAAAGTGTAAACTGGTAGATACCAGATGTAAACGCAGCGTGATCACGTGATTGGCAGATTTTATAATTGAATTAGGTCTTTCAATTAATCAGTCTTATTGGCAAAAGCTGCAAGTGCAAATACACCATTAAGTATGGATTATTCAATTATTTACTCTCTTGTATCTATGTATATAAATGCCATTTGGATTACTTCGCACTGACGCTTTGTTATTATCATAACCAACTATAGCTTATCTGTGAGCCTTTGACTATTCAGGGTGATTTTGAACCTTCATTGTAATTCACAATAGCCAAGATCTAACCGAACCTTCCAATTTAGGTTTGCGAGCTGATGTAATAATTAAATTGATGGAGCCTTTATAAATTAATATGTAGATTATTGGAAACCCACCCCTTCCTCCGCGGATTAGCTAGTGCGCCTCGTTGAACGCAAAATAGTATTCTCAACTCGATATTTGATTTACATTAAAGTGCTATATAACGTTATTTTGTTTTAGTTAGTTTATTTTACTTTACTATTGAGTATTGGAGCATTCAGCGGTGAAAGAAGTTAGGGACTACTTGTTGCGCCCGGTCTGCTAATAAATTATTGGGATTGAACAAAACTTGCTTATCATTCGCAAACAAATAAAAGTTTAAAATGTGCACATTTTTACAAAAAATAGAAATATACTAAACAAAAGCATTCTCTTGACCTTTGAGGCATTCCATGTTCAACAGAAATAGAACGAGAAGCCATATTGTTTTCAGTCTTTGTGTGCTGTCTACTTCTTATACTGGGTGGGACATAAGTCACATAACCATTGAACAATTTAATAACTTATTTATTTTTTTGTTTTTTAATTGTCAGTAATAAGTAAGTGATACTTTGGAATGTTATAATGGAGATATTTTCAAGGAAACAATGAACTGAAAATAATAATTTGATTTTAAAAGATCAGACATTTTTGGTGAACGAATAATTTCACGAAACTCGGCATTCGAAAGAGTGGTTGTGTAACAACAAGCCCTCGACAATCCAGTAGCTAAAAGAGAAGTTCGAGCACTACAGTAAGAAATATTGAGATCTGTAGTGGAAAATACTCTAACAAGAGTTCTTCTCTGCAAGGCTGAAAATAGACATTACTTACGTGAAATTCTCTTCCATAAATATATTTTAAAAAATCTGGTGTGATACACTCACACAACTTCCTTTTACAGTGATCTTATAATTAGTCAAAAATTTCATTTTTAATTTTTAACCATTTGTAAAAAATTTTCAAAAATTACAAATTCTACAAAAACGGTACAAAATCGAGTGTTAGTTGAAGAGACAAATTTTCTCTAGAATTTTAAGGTGAATTCAAAAATGTAATAATATACCGGGTGTTTTATTTAAAATAGGAGTTAATAAAAAAAATAGAAAAAAAAACAAAAGAAACCCTCTTTAGAAGTATTCAACTGGAAAATCACCTATCTCACATCAATACACATTAAAAATGTAAGAAAAATGTAAAGTTTAAAAAAAATCGTTTGAGCCGTTTTTGAAAAAATCGAAAAAAACTGAAAAATCACAAGAGTAAACACCTACTTCCGGTTATGCGATTTTCTTCAAAAGCTTGCTGTCTCATCTACATAGTACACAAAACTTATATATGAAGTTTCAACGCCATACCTCTTTTCGTTTTTGAGATATTCTGTTCACAGACAGACACACAGACAGACAGACACACAGACAGACAGACACACAGACACACAGACCAATGAAAAAAAATATGTTTTTTGGGATCAGGGGACTCTAAAACGTGAAGATCCGTTGAAAACTCAATTTCGAATTTTTGGGGTGAATCCAATACTTCCTTTATAGTAAAAGGAAGTAAAAAGCTCTAATTTTGCGTTTTTTTGGATTTTTTTATTATTAAAAATAATTAAGTTATTCCATTTTTCAATGGTAACGTGACTTATGGCCCACCCAGTATAATTACTTAGAAATTTGATAGCATCTCCATTAAGGCCATTAGTATAGGCATAAAATATAAAATAGATCATAATGATCGAGAGTGTTAAGGGCTTTTGAGTAGCATATTACAACACATAATAAAATCACTAGTAGTAATATTTAAGCAGTGTACTGCAACTGCGTTCTGATCAAAAACCTGATTTTTTATTTGGTAAAATATAAAATGTAGTAATTGGACATCAATAACATTTTCTACAACAAAACTTTGGATATAATTTTGCTCTGCATTTGTTTCTAATTAATGTTTAACAGTCCTCAAAATTAAAGTCACAGCGAACTTTAGCAAATTTGAATCACATCATATTAAACTGTCCACTGTACGCTCTATCGCAAGAGATTTTCTAACTACTTATTAGAATATGAAGTGAAATTGCCAGCCATTATCGTTTCATTACTTTATACCAAAAAAATTATAATATTACATTTATCTACAATTAACATGACTATTGCATACATCTGTCAAATGACATCAGAGCACCAATTAGAAAACTCATATTTCAAATTTTAAACCAATCCCAGAACGAATAAGTGATAAGTGTAGAGTATGCGATTATCACTATGGACGTATCAATTCTGAATATTAATCTAGCGAAATGCAACGTCCTTTTTTATGTTGCAATCATTATTTATTAAAATGAAATACACAATTACCATAATTTATTACTGTTGTAACGCATTGAATTTATGCAATAGTCACACATAGCAACGGTGATAATCATATACCTTCTTGACTAATAACTGATAGTTACATACCATCACAAACATCTGCTGAAAGTACAAGCGTCACAGCAACCACACTAACTGTACTTTTGATATTTATAAATAAACTGTTCAAACGTTGCTTATTGACTCGTGATATAATCTAGCCGAATACAACTCGTGTCTTTTTGATTATCAAATAATTTCTGTTTCTACTCGATATATTGTTTTAGGGAATCTCGTTCGTCTTTCGGACGCGTGTGATTGCCAAACAATATATCTCGTGTAAACAGAAACGATTATTTGATAATCAAGAACCCACTAGTTGCATTATATATGATAATCTTGCCCAGGGATGTACTTCTGTTTGTTGCCTTAGGTCTAGAACATAGCAACAAGCAGTTGTGCATTCCCTGAACAGGATTATCGGCAAGTCACTATGTACTTAATATATTACAATTGAATATCGAAACAACTCAGGATATTAATAACCATAGAGGTGTGTAACATGACAGTGTATCCTATCTGTTTAGTAGGTTTATAAACGGTGCAGAATTAACGCAAGAATCGAAGATGGTATACAAAGCAAACATCCATACAGAAATAAAAAAAGGGTAATTGCCGTGGTATATCTGTTACGAGTAAGCTTAGCAGATTATATGGACGTATATTATGGGACAAAGTGGAATATGAGTGTTCTTAAATGGAGGAAGAGCAAAAATCAGAGTTTCGAGCTGTACCGATCAACTATAGACCATATAAGCTGCCGAATACAATTAATAGAGAAAAAAGTATCTGTTAGACCACTACACTTCCTGTTTGTCGACCCATTTTAGATGCCCCACTTCAGAATTGCGTTTGCATCTTGCGTGATAGCTATTACCACCGCTTGAAAGACGGTCATGTATTTGCCTAATACTGTGTTTCCTTGAAAGTCCAGAGCGTCTGAAAGACACATGCTCCTGTACCTCTGTTGTTTTAGATCCATCCGTAACGATAGATATGTTAGGTTCAGATGCAGCTTCAGCCTTTGCAAGGGTGAAGTGCTTTTTAAAAATAAGTTTAGGCAAGAAAGACTACCATTGCACACAATGAGTGACGGCTCGTGATAATTATAATTGAGGGGCTCTTAACTTTCAACTTGTACTAAGCAAAACAAAATAATTAATGACTCATCTCCATTCCAGCGATGTTTTAATCCAAATATGGCAATGCTTTTTAATTTTAATAATGCAATAGAAAACAGCATATGCACAGAATAAAAATCATTCAATCACAACACAAAATGACTATTTAAAAAACCTAAGACAATATTTTTTCAGCATTGTGAATCTGAAGTTTTAATTGGCAATTGATATGTAAATAAATTTAAAGTTATATCAAAACTTCACTGTCAATCATGCCTAGAGTAAGCCTAGTTTCAAAAGCTAAAAAGCTAGAATTTTTTTTTAGAAAATTGCACATTTATTTCGTTTTGTAATTGTTCTATGTTGTAGCTTTTGATTTTAAAATTTGATATGGCATATGACATGTTTGGATTAATTACATAGCAGTGAAGGTCATTTAATCAAATAAAATAATAAAAATGACTAATGGATCTAAAAGTTGTACTAGTTTTTTTTAGTAATAGTACATAAGTGTTAAAAAGAAACACGATAGTTTATTTAATAATGGGCCAGGTTTTCTAGAAAAGGCATAGCAGATGTTAATAGCAATACTACTATATTTTCAAGTACTTCTTTTTGTCTTCTTCTTATTATTACACGGTTTCTTCTTATGAAGATTGCTGATCAGAATAGTTTTTGAAAACTCATTAAAATCAACTACTTTTTCTACTTCCTAAGCTAGATTATTATTCTTGTCTATCATTTCTACAGCTCTCGATTTTACGATGCATAATTATTGGCCAAATAACGTGCGTTAAGAAACACGTTATTGAGAGCTTGTTGAACTAGATTTTGTCTTACGATTGCATGTCGATGATTATTACATCGCTCTACCTAAGGTCACTTGATATAGTGACCTTAGCTCTACCCAGAATTCAGCGCGCTCGGTCACTTGAGTTGTCAGTTGTCGAAGTGAGGTTGTGTGCAATCCATAAAATAAGTTACTTTCAAAACTATCTGTTTGTCACAAGACCACTTGATAACCTTTTTGTTTTAACGCACTTCAAGTCTATAAAAGAAAATATTGATATTCAAGGTACTTGCTGTCAATTTTAGTATTTTGTTGTTGAAATTACACAATTACAATAAATTAATTAAATTAGAAACCAGTAAATAACTATTCAACTTAGTTATTAGTTATAAATTTTTAGTCAAACAATGGTTTGGCATTTAGTTAAATGACATTAATGTTCTTAAGTAAGCCAAAATGCTAAAAAGTAAAAATTATTATATTCATATAATAATATTACTTCTTGTAGAAAGAAGGGGACGTCTTAGAGGAGGAATTCCACAATCGGGCATTTTTTTAAGACCCTTAATATTGAACCTGACGTAAATGAAAATTCAATCAGCAATGTTATAAGCAAAATTTAGATAAAAAGTCAATGTTAAAAATATCTATTAAAATCTTTACTTGAAATTGTTGAATACTGGAGACATACAAATACAATTAACTATATTATAAATATATGTAAATAATAGATCTATAAGTCACATTATGATAAGTTGTGCTTTGATACTGCTCTAGACTACCTTAAATATTTAATTAATGTGATTATTTATCGATCATCGTCTTTGGAAGGAGGAAGTGAAGCGAGATATTGTAAAGCTTTCTCTATAAGGGGTGGTATGGGTGGAGGTGTTGGTAAATGGTCTGCTTGGGGATGAAATCCATTTTCATCAGCAGTGTAAACGACTCTCATGAGTTGCCCATCAGGTGACATATATTGAAATTGTCCTTGGACCGACTGAGCCTCAGTATCCTTGTTACCAGCATTTTTCAAAAAGCCTTGTTCTTCAGCTGCAATTGAGTTCGCAGTTTCATAGGCGTAGCTGTATGATCCATCGGAGTTTACTTCACTAACTTGTCGAATTATGGCAATCGGATCGTTTCCTGGTTGCTGCGCAATGGAAACTGCAACGGAGACTGCGAAGATGAAGATCTGAAAGCAAAGTTAGCGTTAGTGATAGAAAATATTGACAGATCCTTGTTTTTCATGAAATTGTTAATTTATTCTTATGTCGGCTAACGCTGCAATTTATGGACGTTGAGTAGTAGTGGAGTGGAGAAGTGGAGTAATAATTTAACTATACATGTTTAGTAGCGTTTTGATGTGTTACTAGCCGTAAAACTACCGATATTATACTGAAGTGCAGTTAATTCAAAGCTCTGGTTAGTAAATAAAGTTAACGATGTGTACTAAAGGTCACATTATTTGGAAATTGTCAGCCTTTAAAGGAAACTGTGAATTAATTTTGACTAATTAAAAATATTGTGTTACTAAAACTATAAAAAAGCCTTTTAACTGGAAAGTATTACATGGGAATAGAAATTGCTATCACATTTGTATATCTCTAGCATATACAAGCTGTTATTAAAGAAACACTTGAAACGGAACCCTGGCCTTCATCGCCTGAATTGCTTCTTAGTAATTAAACATTTTGTGTCTGCATGGATATTCTTTAATAATTAGGTTTAATCATTGTAACTTAGCACAGTTTGAAAATGCGAGCTTGTACGTTTCTGATTTAGCGCGTGAATCGCTCAATGTTATGTCTAATCTAGATTCCGGGGAACATTTAATTAGTCTCGGACTTTTTAAGCTCAAAGGCGCACGTGCCTTGCAGCTAAATAAAGTGCTAAAGCGTGCAGCAAGCCCGTACTCGCGCTTCCAAGTAAGTGCCAATTAGCCGTGTACTTAGTAAGTACGTATTTGCAACGTCGCTAAAGGGGTTTTAGGGGGCTCCGATCGTAATCAGCCAGATAGCCAGATAGCGAGCGTGCACATATGCGCACCCCGCCACACTTATAGGAAATTTCCATACATCGAGCCATTCTAGGTTGATGACGTATGTCAGTACTTTGGTGTTCAGGACTAGACCTGCCACTTTTGAAACACAAGTTTAAGGTTATTGGGTTACAGGAACTGTTTGTATTCTGAGCGATAAGCGTTGGCTTCTAGATGTAGCAAGGTTTCGCTACCGAATAGGAATGCGATTAAGGAATAATTAAATACGTACGCAAAGTACGCATAGGTTAGTGCATGTTAAGGTTAATTGGTCTGTCTTTTATTGGAAATATATCTTTGTTTATTTGTGTGAGAAAATTGGCTTTTCTTGTGAACATTGCTTGAGATCAAAGTTACAGGTCAGCGTTCTGGCTTTTGGGAGATAGTGACGTGTCTTAGCAGTCACGATTTGAGGTAATTTTAAAAGAGCTTCGTGCTTACTGAGCTAGCCAAGTAAATAAAGAGGGCATAAAGTAAAGCCGTGTTACAGAAGTTAAATATATCGACCGGGTCAGCAAAATGAATCGTTACAGAAATTATCCATAACGGTGGTCATAGATTGAACATTATAAAGCAAATAATGGCACAGGAATGTTTAAGAATGAGTAGGAGAGCTCTTTGATTTTAAAATTTTAAAGATTAAACTAATGTTAAAAAAATTTCGGATCTGTATAGGCGGAGGTTAAACAGATCGTATCATTAGAAGCTTATCATTTGAAATAAAAGAATTACCTTTGGCTTTGTTTCAGCGGTGGCTTGTGATGATTGTGATTGTTTCCTCGTTTCTTAATTTCATGTGAAAATAGTAATTCATGACCCACATACATTTTGTCGATGTTTTACCTGTGACAACCATTGGATAATGGTTTAAAATATTTGTTGTTGGATGATATTGAATTGTCAAGAATTTTCTTTCATTAATTTTTGCCCAGAATTTCATTTTGTATAGTTTAGGATGTACATTTCAAAGCCTTTGCATTATTTAAATGTCTTTTATCTACTTTGCTTTCGTACTGAGGCTATTACGATACTCGTTTGTGTATAGTAATAGATAAAAAGCAATGCTATAATAAAAATACTAAAAACAGAGTAATACATTTTTTTAACGTTGGTAACCATAGGTGCTTCGCTTCGTGTACATATCGAACTATCAATAACCACCTTTATTGCACCGCGCAAATGTTGCCAACTGCCGCGAAATTCCCTAGGTTTTGATATTTAATTTTTTTGTTTAAAAAAGTGGCAAAGTAGATAAAATACTGTATGATACCTCGTTTATAAGACATTTTGTCGCATTTACTCCTTTAGGGCACTCCTCGCTTTGCTCGTCGCACCCTAAACCCGTGCGTGCACAAAATGCTTCTTATAACACTCGTATCATAAGGTTGCATCCAATTATGAAGAAAAATCCATTAACTCTCGGAAAACCCAACGGTTTTAAGTCTTTCATGTTCTCTTATTCTTAACTTCAACTATCCGCAAAAATTTTATGCAATTAATTATTCTTTTAATACTCGTATATATACCTATTCTGAGCTAACTTTTCATTATGTTTGATTATTAAAGTGAGCTTAGCAAAGCAAATTTTCTTACAACAATTCATATGACGTGCAGAAATTTCGTGCTTCTATCCTACTGTTTAAATGTTTGAGATACTTACATTTTGACCAGGTTTTGTCATTCTTTCATAATAAAACAGAACACATGGAAAACAAGACATTCACAAATTCCTTTGTAAATATTCACGAAAAACGTCTAAAATTAAGTTCCAACTTTATTTTGCTGGTTGAGATATAATACCGGTGTAGGTCGTCCAGGTACGCTTTTAAATTTAATGTTAAGGATATTAGTTAGGCTATTCTCCGTCATTTCTTAGATTAAAACTGTACGAAAAACCCGAAATCACTACAAATGAATAAATACGCTCCAACTTCAATGGATATTATGCAAGATTATCCAAACACTGCCCACAATAAAAATGCTTTAATTTATCTTGCCACATGCAGTTCATTCAAAGCTATCACAATATTTTTAAGTAACAATTCTTTCGGCGCTGCGGACGTCTTTATCCTAGGATCGCAATACATTTTCTGGAGAGCAATATTTGTAAATATTACTATTAGGTTTCGAGTTTGCGGCGGTAACGACTCAAAAAGCATGAGTCCTCGCGTCCCGTTGAAACTGCTATATCTTCAATTCGACAAGTTCAGAGCTCGGCTTTGGAGAGGCCACAGCAGTTGCTTAGTGTATATGACATAAACGAGCGTGTTGACACATAATTCATTTTATGCTGACATACTTGCATATTGTTTTACATGTTTTAAGCGATATCGAATAGCAATTTTCTGATATCATTACTTAAACACCTGGATTTTGCATTCACGACGTCAGCCGAAACCGGCCAAATTACTACACTACAAAGATTATGTTGTGTTAATTAGGAAATACATGTTGTGAATTACTGCCCGTGAGAATACGTTGTACCCTATTTAAGAAATTATACGCCTTACGCGAGTAAAATTTTGAGCACGTCCCCACTTGTTACGAACTGTCATCAAGCTATCGATACTTGTTTTCTGCCGAATTACAACACGAAATAGTTATTTATACAACGAGTAGCTAAAGTGCCACTTTTTTGCACGCGTGAGAAAGTTTAAAGAATGAGCCGCAGGCGAATTCTTTAAATCTCATAAGTGCAAAAAGAAGCTTTAGCTACGAGTTGTATACATAATTTTTCGACTACCACATATTTATGCTAAAAAGTTACAAAACCTCAACATCATTTCAAATTGAAACTCATTAAAAATCATGTTAGTTACAATACGCTTTCAATGTTTTAAATTGAACGCTATAGATCAAGTTAGGCATACTTTGGGTTTCCAAGGTATTATTAGTTTTAGTAAACAAAATCAGATGTTTGTGTCGCCATTATTTTTTGCTTTTTCCACGAAAGTAACGTTTTGGTGCATTGTATTTTTAAACATGAGCGACGAAAGTGATGTCCCTGATGATATTCAAAAAGCAGCGAACGCTGCTACTCTTCAGCTTCTACCTGAAAAATCAAGAAAACTTTACGAAAATGAATACGAACTTTTCAGGGCGTGGTGCAACGAGAAGGAGGTTCGGAAAGTATCAGAAACTGCTATTTTGGCCTATTTGGGTGAAAAATCCAAAGTATTAAAATCGTCGACTCTTTGGTCCAAATACTCTATGTTAAAGTCGACATTGGTAGCAAAGGAAAACGTTAATATTGGAAGATTTCCTAAGGTACCTAACAATAATAAAATAACAATAAGGCTTATTTAATTATGATTTTATAGGTAACGGCTTTTTTAAAACGACGAAGTGAGGGGTACAAACCCAAAAAGGCGAAGGTTTTTACGAGGGAAGAAGTAACCACCTTTTTAGTAGAATCACCTGATGAAAAATTGTTACTAATGAAAGTAGTGTTAATTATGGGATTGTCAGGTGCATGCCGACGAGATGAACTGACCAAGATGAAAATCGACGACATAGAAGACAAGGATTCTTACTTAATCGTGAAAATTCCAGATTCGAAAACCAAAATTCAAAGAACATTTACGGTACCTTCCATTACGGAAAATATATTTAATCCTGCTGAAATTTGCAGAAAATACATGACACTACGCCCAAAACACGTGGAACATCGGAGATTCTTTTTGCAGTACAGATATGGAAAATGTACGGTTCAAGTTGTTGGAATTAATCAGTTTGCTAAAATGCCCAGCCTTATCGCCTCGTATTTAAAACTGCCAAATCCAGAGTGTTATACAGGCCATAGTTTTAGAAGGTCGTCAGCTTCTTTGTTAGTTGGTGCGGGGGCTGATATTTTAAGGTTGAAACGTCTCGGAAGATGGCGGTCTTCAACAGTCGCAGAGGGATACGCAGAAGAATGCATCGAGGAAAAAGTAAATTCTGCAAGTCAAATTCTTTTAAACAAAAAAACAGAATTGAAGCAGGGTGAAGTTAAGTACATTTCAAATGTAGTTGATTACAGTGTTTCGTCCTCTGTACCATCGACTTCCGGTGGTATTGTTATTAGCAATATTAGCAATAGTACTATAACCATAAATTTGAATAAAGAATAAAATGTAATATTTGAATTTAATAAACTGTTTTGGCAGAAGCGTGCAAAAAAGTGACAGATGAGTTCAAAAAATTTTTTATTGCATAGTATGCAAAAACAACATGCTTTTGACGTATGGAAAGTTGTTACGTTAAAATGGCGCTTTCGTTAGATTTGTCGCTTTACTCTGCTTTTTTTTGTAACTTCATGGGAAGCGCTCTCCGGATTGTAGCTCTGTGGGTAGATTCAAATTCCGCGCGCTCCTGAGTTAGGAACTTTTGTTCGCGAATAGATCCATGGTTCCGTTCCCCGATAAGTTTTTAGTTTCTTTGGCGAGTTTCCGGGTTACGAGGGGCTCTCTTTGGCCTTACCTGTTGGAAACTTGGTGCCGTTCGTAGCAGCTACCATCTTCGAAGTCGTTCAAGAGGTTAATTTAGTTATGTTTGGAAAGTAAACGCCTTCGGCGGATTCTCCTCTAGACGACGTTATTTTGGGCGATTCTAGGCGCCCCGCTTGTTGGCGGATTCTTTTTGATGGTAGCATCTCGTGCACGCCCATGCGGGGTAAGTCCTTATTGGCATTCTGGTGCTTCGCTTAGGGTTTAATTTTGTTGTCAGCTTGACGTGCCGAGCCACAATCCACGATCCGGAATTCGGCGGCTGGAAGATTCTTCCTCCGGCGACCTCGTGTAAGGCCACCTTTGGCTAATCAGGGCCCCATCGTCATGCTGGGCTATTAACCGCTGGTGCCGAAAGCAGAGCTTCCGTGAATCTCATGAGAGCACACCTAATACTAGGGACATCGATTAAGCCCCCTTTGTGGGCCATGTTGAGCCTATGAATTAAACTGCCCCAGGCCACGGATCTACATTTCAACTACATGTACCAGCTAGGCGATAACTTGTACACTAGCCGAAAGTAAGGCCCATGCCAATATGTGTACGTCCAGGTATTTTAAATGTGTAATTATAAATTATTGAGAGGTTTTTACTCCGATTGTACCTAGCATCTTCCATAAAATTTAAGGATTACTGGCTGTAGGCCCTATTGGGTCACTTGTCAACTCCACCGAGACATATCTTATAGTAAACTGTGATATTCGAGTAATTGTATGTAGTTTTATTTATTGTTGTTGCGTAACGTTCTTTTGCAGCTATAGTTCTTAACCCTTTATAAGAACTCAGTCTGCGAATCGTCTGTTTAAGCAGTTGAGATGCCTGGTTGATTGTTAGTTTTGCTGGATTCGCTGGCGCCCCTCCCGGTTTCCATTCATTTAATTTACTGCACGCCGTCTTCGACTTGAGCTAGACGTACCCTCCAGGTATCTGATTTTGCTTGATTTAGTTGAGAAATATAGCCAGCGAATTGACGCGTTTAAATTATGATAACAAAGTGTCAAATAATAGCCTCCTTTAAGAAATGGTAGTCGAAAAAGATCATTTCCAGCGTAAGGTAAAGTAGTAAGGCAATTAGTGTTAGGGTTATTTACGACGTTTGCGGCATGTCAGCTGAGTGATTGGATGTAATACGTTGCAATTTATTTGTGAAGCGGAATGTAGTTACGCAGAGCAATTATTTCAGGTATCAATCAGACAAATTAACTTATGGAAACTCACAACCTTTTTGTAGCCGAGGAAACCGCTCTGTTCTGTTGAGGAGCCTTCCGCATTATCTCAGGCTCACGCAACAAGTGGCGCCTAAAATTTACCCGAAGTTTTCTAGGTGTTTTTATAAGGTACAACGTTTTGACTCCCACGAGCGAGCATTTCTTTCAGCCAAAAATTAGCCCGTATTCCATTCCATTTCTTTAATATGTTGTCTTGAAATATGTGAAATTAAAAAATCAGTTTCCTATAAATGAAATAGCACCTTTCAATTAGATGTAATTAATAACTATAAAGTAGGAAAATGATATACATAGTAAGCTTTAACTGATATACATAAGTCTTTGCGGTATTTGATTTTGGCTGACATGTAATTACTACAATTTTTTGAACTGGACCTTATAACAGTTAATTTTTCAATTAGATAAATACAATTTGGATTTGAAAAATAATTTGGAAAAAATTAACTTACAAACAGTTAAAGCAGCGTCTTCATTCTTGTACTAAAAAAATACCCTATTCCAGTTAAAATGTGAAATACAAAATATCACCTAAATTGTTAAACATAAATTATCCATTGGTATCACAAAGTGCAAAAGCAGTTCTGTTAACGATTCTTGATTGCACAACAATTTTAAATACATATTATACAGCAATCTTTCAAACCTGCAGATTTTATAAATGAGGTAGAAACGTTATACTACTGGATCAAACAATACTAAATCTTTAAAATACCCCATTTTATTCGTTTGCGACACAAGACGCGTTCTATAATAAACGCTATATTGAAATATGGAAAAAATGTTCATGTTGAATTTAGGTATGTAAAAAAAATAAAAATCGGTCTTGGAATGCGAAATTTTGAAAATATTGCAAAAATTGAGAACTTAAATTTTTGCGGAAGTTAAAGAAAAAGTTGTTTTCTGGCTTTGAAACTGTTCAGTTAGCTAAAATTAATACATTAAAAAAATCTCAATGAAATCTTACTTAATTCTTGAGAAATACCATTTGTTGGATTTTGATAATAAAAAAAAAGTAATTTATCAGCTAAGTAGAAATCACTCGGTATCTCTATGTATGTATTATCTGTAACCTCTTTTAGATACCAGTGTAGAGGCTGGTGATTTGTACGCTAGCATCTGGCTGCTCAGTGAGCAACTTGCCCCGGTTTTGGGTTACAAAGTGGGAACGCTCCTATTGAGCTTGCGTAGCAACCATCGTGTTAGGTGTGAGTGCTGGTGATGTTGACCTTGTTACTTTATCTCTTAGGTCTATGGTTCCGAGTAGAACACATTTAATTTGGTGCCCAACTGTGAATGGTCTCAACGAACTCGATTGCGCTCACTAAGGTTGCAGAAAAATTTCGCCCACCTTGGGATTCGAAACGAGGACTTGTTTAATGCAAGTCTAACGCTCTACCAACTATGCTACACGACTTCGTTAGTATATCTAATAGGGGTTAAATATGTTTTCAGACAAGCACAAATTATTGCCATAAAAAGTTTTTTTGAAAAGTTAAAAATAACATTTTTTCCTGTTTGATGCTGACTTTTTGGAGCTCACTGGATAGTGATGCAACCTAAAAAAAAACCGTTCGTTTTTTAAAAAAAAAACCTGTTTTTTTTGTAAAAAAAACCAAGCGGTCTGGTTTTTTATTTAAATGCGTTTTTTTTCAGAATTAATGTGTAGTGAATAACAAGTAATTTGTTTGGAAAAACAAAAAATCTGGTGTGATACACTCACACAACTTCCTTTTACAGTGATCTTATAATTAGTCAAAAATTTCATTTTTAATTTTTAACCATTTGTTAAAAATTTTCAAAAATTACAAATTCTACAAAAACGGTACAAAATCGAGTGTTAGTTGAAGAGACACATTTTCTCTAGAATTTTAAGGTGAATTCAAAAATGTAATAATATACCGGGTGTTTTATTTAAAATAGGAGTTAATAAAAAAAATAGAAAAAAAAAACAAAAGAAACCCACTTTAGAAGTATTCAACTGGAAAATCACCTATCTCACATCAATACACATTCAAAATGTAAGAAAAATGTAAAGTTTAAAAAAAATCGTTAGAGCCGTTTTTGAAAAAATCGAAAAAAACTGAAAAATCACAAGAGTAAACACCTACTTCCGGTTATGCGATTTTCTTCAAAAGCTTGCTGTCTCATCTACATAGTACACAAAACTTATATATGAAGTTTCAATGCCATACCTCTTTTCGTTTTTGAGATATTCTGTTCACAGACACACAGACAGACAGACAGACAGACAGACAGACAGACAGACACACAGACCAATGAAAAAAAATATGTTTTTTGGGATCAGGGGACTCGAAAACGTGAAGATCTGTTGAAAACTCAATTTCGAATTTTTGGGGTGAATCCAATACTTCCTTTATAGTAGTAAAAGGAAGTAAAAACAGAAATTTTTAAATAAAAATAATACATTTCGTAGGTAAAGTGAATTATAGAATTTATAATAACAAAAAAAAGCAAATATTTTTAAAGAAAAATAGAAACATAGCCAAAGTGGATATACAGGGTGTTAGGGAAGTCGACTGAAAAATTTCTAGGGGTGAATCCTTGGCCCAAAATATGATGATTTAACTCAACTTACCTATATACAAAGTTGCTTAGTTTAGCCGCTAGAGGGCTTTAAAGATGATTAGCTTTTTAAAATTTTTTCAAATAAGTCGAAAAATCGTTGATGGATTTTATTCATTTTTTGTCACAATTAATTATCCATCTAATGTTTTTTTATGGATAGCTACTTTGATTTATAAGCTATTTCCTCTCTTAAAAAAAATTAGTTGGGTAAACGGTTTAGCCACAAAAAATATTTTCTAAATCCCTACAAGGCTGAATCAGTAATTTTAACTTAGCACTAGGCTTTTGTAGAGATTTAGAAAATATTTTTTTGTGGCTAAACCGTTTACCCAACCAAATTTTTTTTAAGAGAGTGAATAGCTTCTAAATTAAAGTAACTGTCCAGAAAAAAAATTGGTAGTGATTATACAGGGGGTTAAAACATTTAAAAAAGCTAGTCGCTTTAAATAATTGGGGACCTGCGTTCGAAGGAATAATGAGTAATAATGCGGATGTCTAATGCGTGATGCTCACCACATCACCACGTGTCATGAATTTGACACGCGACAGCCGGGTGTGAGAGCGAGAATATGGAAGCTCTGACCTTCCGCCTTTCAGGCCAAGCTCCTTTATGGGGTATTAGTGCCGCACCATTATTATTATTAATAATTTTTAAAGCCCTCTAGCGGCTAAACTAAGCAACTTTGTATATAGGTAATTTGAGTTAAATCATCATATTTTGGGACAAGGATTCACCTCTAGAAATTTTTCCGTCGACTTCCCTAACGCCCTGTAGAAATTATAATAATGCAGAAATTACTCTCTAACAGACATGGCTGACTCCTCAACTGACTTGGAGTCAGTATCCAGGCAGTTTACGTCGCCCATGTCACTGTCTGATGAATCGCTAACGTAACTTGATTCGTCGATCAGGTCGACAGTTTCAGAGCTGGGTCCAGCTTAAAGCAACTTCCAATAAGGGTGGGTACCTACCAAAACATGCCGCCAATTACAAAAATGAATAAAAAACAAAAAAAAAAAACAAAAAAAACCATTTTTTTCTGTTTTTTTTCTAGGTTTTTTATTCGATTTTAAAAAAACGCGTTTTTTACATCACTATCACTGGATATGTACACTAAAGAAGTTTTCAACTTGCAATGGATTTTGTATATAATACTTTCAGCTACTTATTATTTATTTTACAATTGTTTCTTGCAATAATAATTGAAATTCAATCCTATCATTATTATATAATGTATTTTTTCCTGTCTAATGTAATTATAATATTAATAATATTTTCAATTAAACGTCCCCCAATTTTGTGGAAGGACACAATTGGAAATATATGAGGTTAAGGATTAGACGTGAAAACTGACATTTGTTGGCAGTTACCATCTGACCTTGCTGTAATAGAACAATATGTAAGGAGGCTTATAATAAATTCCCTCTGTAGTTTCCTAATTAATATAACTAACTTAATTTACATTCGCAATTACAAACTGCCAATTTCACGCCAAAATAAATTAATAGGATTAGAGCCAAATTTATAAATATGTTCATTGCACTACAAATTGCCTAATATCGGTTTTCATGGCAAAGTATAATTTGTACGACGTGGGAACATGTAATTAGCCTGTTCAACATGTTACAGAAACTCAGTGAAAATGACTATGCACCTTGTACGAACACATAAACGTTTCCGTAAGTAGACAATCACTATATTGCGAAATAATCAGCTCAATTGAAGTTGGTTTAGGGAGGCCAGAGGAATATAAAACCAACAAAAAAATGTTAAACAAAGAATTCGAGACAAATAGTCCAACATCAATGCTCACAAATAACGAAATTAGCAACCACACATATTTACACTGTATACTATTGCAATAGTAAATCAATTTTGTTTGAATTACATTTTGCGCTCTTTTAATTTCTAAAATTATATTTTACAGTCTAGTAGTGTAATTAATTTAATTATCGTTTCACTTTGAGGTTTGAATTTTTTAACAATTTAAATGATGTGCGTTATATTATAGATAAGTATAATTTTTACTTAAAATACTTACTGCCTGGATTAGATACATAATTATCGTTTCTACTTAAAAAAATCTAGCCGAAGGCCAAATTCATTGTTACTAGTTAGAAAAAACAGCAAACGTTAATAATTTTTAGCAGCCGAACTTCAAAGTTTAAAATATTATGAAGGGTGTATTTTTTTAGTTCATCAAACTAGATAACACTGTTGGATAGAAAAGCAAGAAACAGATAAATATTAAAAACAGTAAATATCGAAATGAAACCTATGTAGATAATTTTTTTATTTATTTGTGATTATAAAATTTAGGTGCAGTTTTTACTGCATTTCGTAATATAATATTGGCTTAGGAGCGGCATAATGGTTGTAGCATTGCATGTTACTGATTTTTTAATCACAATGGTGTCATACGTAAGTGACTCGTATAGGTAGAGTAACATTTCAATGATTATTACGCGCGACAGCATTAACCTTTTGTACGTGAACTTTCAACTAATTCTTTTTGAGCTTGGCTAGATTCTTAACGTAAAATTTAAATGCCTTTGGGTATACATTAATATGGTAATTGGTGAAATCACCGCAATTGCTAATTGGTAGAACGCCTACGTTATTTATATATCTAAATATGTTCAAATATACTGAAGCTTATGTTTAATACAGACTATAAGTTTGCTGAAAGAAAAAGGAGAAGAAACATATTTTTTATCATGCTCCATTTGAACACGTCTTTTTTTGAAATTCAGAAAGATATACATTTATTACAAAATTCTGATTTTTTAGTAGTTCCAATGATATTTATATCTCTAAACCCACGTTTGGATTGTGCAAATGAGAAGTGAATTCTAAGTATTGGGGCAATAAGCAAAATTTACTTGATCTTAGTACAAAAGGTCTTTGTCATTAATTTCGCAGTTGTATCAATTATACTATAGTATTTCATTATTTGTTAATACGTTGATCATACTCCAAATGTTTAAGAAGTTTGGTACTTAGACTCCAAAGAGCTATATATCGAAATGAAATATGCAGTAAAAGAAGCAGCCGAAAAAGGCAGCTGAGTAAAATCAGTTCAAAGAAGAAAACCTTGGCTAACTGATCAAACATATAACTTAGTTAAAAATGAAAAGAGATTAAAGAACTTGCGAAGGAGACGCAGAAAGACAAAGTGTATTAACAAATAACAATAAACACTAACACGGGAAGTACACGAGACAAAAATACATATATGACATACATATTTCAAGAGATTGAATCCCCTTCAACATAATTTGGACGAAGAACATCATGCTTCGGATGTAACACTAGTACAGCCAGAAAATATAGAACCTCTATAAGAGCTTTAGGTAAACTCAAAAATCGAAAATCAGCTGGTTTAGATGATATGGTAACAGAAACGCTGAAGTCAACAAGAGAGAGTAGAATAAACGTAAAGTGGCGACTGGCAAAAAGAAAATACTCTGTCTTTATTCCTATACACAAAAAGAACTAATAAAAATCGTACCGATCGCTCTTAGTAGTCATACTAATAAAGTTATACTTTATACCTATAATACTAGGTCGTCTGAAACCTTATATCCTCACACATCTCTGTACAATAATCAGGTTTTGCCCCTGGCCGTGGAACGAGAGACCAACTAATTAACATCTGGAAAATTATAGAGACATGAATACAATGCCCATGTAGTTTTCTGTTTTCTTGGTTGCTCGAAAGCTTTTGATGGCGTGAGATGGGATAACCTCCTCCAAAAAGTGCGGTTGCAGAACATTTGATTTACTCGATCAAATGTTGGAGCCTGTGTACGGGTTGCTGGTGATCAGAATTTAATGTTGAAAAGAAAATGTAACAGAGATGTACCCTGTCGCTTATTCTTTTCAATGTTTATGGAGAATAAAAATCCACTGAAAACTGGTATCGAGTTGTGTTAATAGGAGCAAGAAAAGTATAGATCCTCATATATACAGATAACACTACAGTCTTTGTGGACTTGCAGGAAGAAATGATGGTATTCTTCTGATGTATTCAGGAGTTCAGCGCAGAGATGGATCTACAACTTAACCGCTCGAAATGTCAACTAATGGTAGTAGATCGACCACACATTTTATCTCGACAGTTTTCGGTTATTATGCGTACTATAAGAAACATATACTTTGGTGCCCGCATCGCAAATAATGGCGACTGCGAGGGCGAAGTGAAAGTGTGGGTTGATATAGGCCATATGGAAATCAACTTTTGAACGACTGATAAGGTGTGGAAGTACCTGGATAGCGAAATTACGATAATATGACTGATCAAGGTTCTAGTGCTTCTCATCTCCGCATATAGTTTGGATATGGTTCTGAGAATTGGAAAATTTACACTGTTTGTCGTAAAGAATTGAGGAATTTGTGAATTGACATGCTACAGTAGAATGTTGAGAATACCTTGGAGCGCTCAAGCGACAAATGCTTCAATTCCTAACGAACTCAATATCCTATAGTACAGTCGTCTGCAATGAACTATTCAGACGTATACTTGCTTGATGGCATACAAAAACTGTGTCACCAAGGCAAAGTAGAAGGGAAAAAAAGAGAACTATTGCTAAAGAGATATAGAGATCAGGTCAAAACCCTCAAAATCCGCCGGCCACAGAGGTAATCCGGTCGGTTGAAGAGATGCATGGCTACTTTTTGCTAACCAGTAGTATGGGTGACGATGTTCGAGGTGAGCATAGGTGTAAGAAGGTGAAATTATTAAGAAGTTTGATAATTAGAAATCCTTAGCACTGACTCCCGATCAGCGACACTAATTCATGAGGCTTATTATCGTGTGCAAAAAAACTCATTTAAGGCAGGTCTTAGAAAAAAAGATTAAAAAAAAACTAGTCATGTCTTAACTTAAGTCTGTAGGTGAATGAATGTCAGATTGCATTTTGTTTATGAAAAAATCTGTTACTGTAACAGGTAAAAATTTATATCTGCTGTTTCACGTTTTATTGCATTAAGCAAAAATAAAAATAAAATGGCATTTGCACAACGAGTGCATTAACCATAACACTCAATAAAAATTGTTTTTATTAAGTGTATTGTATATTTCTAGGAAAATAGTTCAAGATCAATGTGTAATTTAGTTCTCTCTGACTTATGGTAGTTCATTTGCTTCAATGGGTATGTACAGTCGAGGCCATAACAACCGGGACAGTTTTTTGACCGAATTTTCAAAATGCGAAAAGAAGTTCTGACTCTGACAATTCTAATTAATAAATGTCATCAAAAGTTACTATTCAGAATAAACAATGACTTTTGAAGACATTTATTAATTAGAATTGTCAGTGTCAGCACTTCTTTTCGCATTTTGAAAATTAGGTCAAACAAACTGTCCCGGTTTTTTTGGCCGCGACTGTATCAAGTTATGACAAACTTCAATTTGATCATGGCACACTGCGAATGGTTTTTTTTTCAAACATACGATACATATGCACATATACAGGGTAGTTCATTTTCGAGGCTCGAGGCAACCATTGGGATCTCCGGAACGGTTAGATATACCGGGTGGCCATAATTATCTGATATCACATTACCTTTGGAATCAACACCGCTTTATTAAAGTGATGAATCCAACTAAACTAAATGTCATTAAAATTCCTATCTGTCAAAAATTATTACAGATTGCAATAAGTAATGGAGTTAGAACAGGAGATTTTTATAATCGAGTCGTAGGCTAAACTGCAAAATCCGAGGTACATTCCTCTCCTCTTATAGCATTTTATTACATTACATAGGTACCAATACTTATTGTAATTGAAATATAATACTAACCCAACATTTATAAGTAGCTAATTCCATGGCTACCGGGATCTCAGATATTTATGGCCACCCGGTACAAGGTCAGCTAATTTGAAGCAAAGTTGAAGAATTGCAGGAAACATCAAAATTTCGATAAAATGGGAGCAGAACATGAAGAATACGAGAGTTTAAAATGATTTTAATTTTAAAGAACTACGCGGTAATTCTCCTGACTCATTTAGAATGCTATTTATTGGCTGCTGCATATTCATTTTACCCAATAGAAAAAAATACAACAACAACCAATTAGCTACGATTCTTTGATTTATTGTATTGTTTTCCATGGTTTGCCGAACTAACATAATTACAGTCTACTTGATCTTTGATTTCTTTCATTTTTTTTAATTATCTCGATCAACCCTGACGCAAATTCATAAGCATTATATACCATTGAAGTTGGAGTTGTGCTCTATCTATCCCCGTAAAAATTAAATATAATTCCTATAAGAAAAAATAAACTTTGTAATGCTGAAACGTTGTGAATCTAATATCACGCTATTTTATGTAAAATCTTCCTAAGAAAGCTTTTACAGATTGTAAGAATCCCTATTAATAAGAGAGCTAGTACGTTCAAAAATATTTAAGATTTTTTTGTCTTTTCATTATAAATCAAAAGCTAAGTTAGCTAGTCAGATTTTTTAAAATAATTTTTAGTATCCAACTCGTTACATTTACTCCAATTTTACAGAGAGCTTGAAAAGTTAGTAACTCCAGTACATACTTCTCTTAAACAGGCTATCTCAGAAGCCGATTTAATCAAACTTACCTACATCCAAAATTATTTCGTTTCAACAGTATCGAGCTTCAAGTTCTTAGAAAAGAAAGATTTTATTAATAATTACAAAATGCTTCCAGTGATTTATTTCATATTTGCTATATGACTTATGGTCATTTTTATTTTTTCGCATAGTGACCATGAAAGTCGTCTTTTTTAACGAAGAAAGTAACACTGTTTTAAACTATTTTATTGAAATTGTGTTGTCAATTTGACAGTTGTAAATTCTGAAGCCCTTTTCGACCACATTTCGAGTTATTATTGATCACTACCCAAAAAATATCGTGTACAACACGTATAGAAGCAACATTTCTTACTCTTTTGCTAGATAAACTTGGGCTTCGTGCTCGTTAACTGAAAATTCATGAAATAGAGCATGTCTTTTATAACTAGTTGTACAATATACTATTTTCAGTTATTTGTGTCATATGCAATTTCCTGCAGCTGCCACATCGTCTTCATTCACAGGAGTTTGTATTTTATTTTGTTTACTTATACCGTTAGGAGCACAAAAAGAGAAGTAAAAATTAGTTAATATGTATTTTTTAAATTGCCGCAACGTTTGATTTAGAACAAAATTTGTTGAAGAACAAATGAAAGGCGACCATGCACGCGTTTTGTTATTATTAATAAAAATATGTTTCTTCAAGAGCGTTGAAGCTCGATACTATTGAAACGAAGAATCTTCGGATATAGATAAGTTTGTTTAAGTCGGAACCACTTCTCAAAGTATGTGAATGATACAACTTGTATATTAGTGAGCAATTGTATATTCCCAATTTGTCAAAATTTATAAACCAGGATCTGAGTCCAAATTAAGATTTAATTTTGCCCTCTTTATCCTAAATAATTACACTGATTTGCAACAAAGTAACGAATAGCTAGTTATACATTTAGGGAGATATGAATATGCCCCTAGGGACTAAAGTAAAAATGTGTCATTTTTTAACTGAAAATCGCAGTCTTTCATTGTCAGGCCGAGAATTTTTCACCTTATCCTCGTATTATGTCTTTGCCTACAGATGTACAACGAATGCGTTAGTGAACTTATAGAGTGCATTTAGCTCTACATTTTAGACATACTTTGAAGCGTCACGGTCGAGTCGAGTGGGAGAGGCATTGCTCATTTTATTTCCCTCGTCTAAATTTATTTATTTGACAATTGATGTAATTCCCATTGCCAAGTGTTTCATTTTCTTGTTTCAGTGTTATTAAGAACGTGAAGACATTTTTGTACCTACATAGTGTTCTTTGATGTTTAAAATTACTTAGTGAACAGTGTTCACTTGCGAATGAAGTTTTGAGTAGAGCCCTTTACAGATTAAAAGCAAAATAGAATACCTTTTATTATTTTTCAGGTTATCATCGGCAATGACCTTACGTACACTTTCGTATATTACGTTTGTAATTCCCACCTATAGTTTGAAAGTTTTTTGAGAAAAAAATGAATGTAAACGCCTATTTAATTTCGTATCAGCTTTGTTTTAAAAATTTGAGCATCTCTAATTTGTGCTATCGCGAATAATTAACGGTTTCTGAAACCACTTAATGTTAGGCCGAGCAATGCTCATGATTCATGTTAACGCTTCTAATAATACTGAAACAATAAAAGCAAATATTTGGTAATGCGAATTACATCAATTTTTAAGTAAAAAAACATTTATCTGCGGTGGGATTCAAACTTCAGCATTTGCAAATGCGATTTCAACTCTTGGCAGAAGCCCGACCGTTTGTCTCAGACGTTTGTCTCAAGCGGCCACGCAAGACCCTTGCCATAGCTGCGATGCAGCTGTATTAAACAGAACGCACTTATTCGTTGCCCTTTCTAACCCTTTTTATAACATTAACCGTGTATCTGCTGGGTCCTATTTTCGTCAAGGAAAAAAATAAGCAATATATCACTTTCAGTTAAGTAATAGTTCTTCTGTTAATAATAATAATAATAATAATATTTATTAGTGCATTAAGAATTTAACCATCATTGCACAAGTCACAGTCAAGACATGAAAATATCACAGTTAACATTGAAAAAAACCTTATTAAAAAATAGCATTATAAATCTACATTATTTTATACTTAAGTTATAATAAAAACATGGAAATATCACAGTTTAACATTAGAATTATAACAATAGCAATAACTTTTTTGCCATCCAATAGAAAGAGGTACACTGGTATTGTCACACAATATAGGTAAGACGTAATCAACTGCGGATTAGTAGGCAGAATCACCCAAGTAGTCCTTAATCGAGTAGAAGCAATTACCCAGTAAGAACGTTTTATATTTACTTTTAAATAAAGTCAATGATTTGCTATTTTTGATTTCTGAAGGTACCGCGTTGTAAATTTTAACACAGTTGTAAAAATGACCCGTTTTAAACATAGCCGAACGATAGACTGGCATACTCAAGTTAGCTGCTCCTCTGGTAGACATTGCATTATAAAACTGATTGTTCATCGGAAATAAACCCAAGTTTCGTCTGGTATAAACGGCAAAGCAGTATAGATATAAAGAGGGTAATGTTAAAATACCCAATTTTTTGAATAAATCTTGACATGAAGTTGTGCATGGGACTCTCATGATTGCCCTAATAATTCTCTTTTGCGCTAGAAACACTCGTTTTGCATTCACCGCATTGTACCAATAGAGAATACTGTATTGTAATACGCTTTGCACCGCTGAGAAGTAATAAACCCGTAATGCGTTGAGACTAAGGCTGTCCCGAAGGTACCTAATTGCAAAGCAAGCAGAGTTTAGTTTATTTATAATTTCGTCGATTTGGACAGACCATTTCAAATTTGAGTCAACAGAAACCCCTAGAAACTTCGTGAATTCAGATTGGTTGATTGATTTACCGCTCATTTTTACTAAAAGAGATTTGTCATTAAAGTCTTTAAAAGACAGTAAAGTAGTTTTTTTAGAGTTCAAAATTAAGTTATTATTTCTACACCAATTTGTCATTTTATCGTTTATCTCAGACAAGCCACTTGACAGGTCGAGCAGATTATCTTTTGCAAGTATGCACGATGTGTCATCGGCAAACTGTATTAAGGCAGGGACCCGCAGATCTGTTGAGAGATCGTTTACAAAAATTATGAAAAGAAGAGGACCTAAAATTGATCCTTGAGGGACACCTTTTTTTAAACTAACTGCATCAGAAAAAACCACTGCACCACAGGTATTGGGGTCTGTACTTTTAATACAAATTTGCTGGGTTCTGTTTTCCAAATAAGAAGTGAATAGATTTAAACAAAGTCCACGGATGCCGTAATGTTAAAGAAAAATAAGCAAAATTTGATCTTTTTAAGGTGCTCACCCTGTATATATTTTACCAAAATTTTCTGGGTTTTATTCCAGGAATATACATAGGAGGAAATATATATTCAGGGTGGGCATCTTAAAAAAATGACATTTTGCTTATTTTTGCTTTAACTGAGGCATAGATAGTAATAATTTGCACATAGCTCAAGCTTGGCGAAAATGAGACCTAACATATACAGGGTAAACATCACAAATGGGAAAGAATAGTAGCGAAGTTTGCATCTCAGTGGACTAATTTCTTTTTGCAAATTGCTGTAACTCGTGCAAAGGAAGTTCCGTGTAAACCCATTTACAGATTTTTTCTAACACGATTAAAAAATATAACCAAACGAAATTTTGACGTTGAATTTATCTGGCGTCTACAGTATTAATTATAATTTAGAAGAATTTAGAGATTGTAAAATGCCCGCTACCTTTTTCAATGGTAAAAAAGAAGTACTTTTCACAACTAAAATTACACTGGAAAAGTTTAACATTTCTTAATGGCATTGGAAAATAGTATATTGCGCAACAACTTGTAAAAAGTATAGCTTTTCCGTGCAAGACGCGAGCACCGAGAACGAGAAAACATTATTTTCCGCAACTGTCTTAAAAGTCAATTTCAACTTTTGCGTTTGCTCGGCTAGGCTGCGCTTCGCCTTGCAAATGCAAACATAATTGCTCGTCAAACAAAACTTCACTTTTAATCCTAATAAAACAATACGGTATTCTTACATGTTGCACATGCTATATGCAGAAAAGTACCACTTATCTAAACGATTTGCCGTTACTATATAGAAGAGTTTTGCTAAACGACTTTGTATTTAGGAATATAGTCAGGGCCGTAACTAAGCAAACTTTTATTGTAGGCAAGCCAACATTTTTGCGCCCCTCAGTACAAAAACAATATATGTGACAAAAAATACTAATGATACTGTATGACTTCTACATTTATCTCCGGATATATGATGTACTGAATTCAAACAAACAGGTAGGTATTCAAAAATAAATCCAACATTTTTTATTCAAACATTTTAAAAATAAACAACTAAATGTTAAAATAAGAAAAATACAATTCAAATAAAATGCGATCAGAAAACAAAATTAGAAAACACAATCCTAATTTAAATAAAGTATGTATTATTATGTAGTCAGCTGAACATTTTGAAAATCCTTATTTATAAACATATGGAGTACCCAAAATACGAACGCCACTGAGTCATTTATAGCGCAACGATAAGATGCATTTATCAGTGAACACGGGTTCAAATCCCACTGGCTGCAATGTTTTTTTTAAATTTCCAAATTCATGTAATTCGCTTTACCAAATGTTTCTGTATTATTAGCAGCGTTAGGGTATTTTTTTACTTATTTTGTAGAGAATTTTGAAGACTTCAACCATAATTCGATCTAGCAAAAGTTGTTTTTCTTGCAGCGCGCTTTCTGTATTAAAGACATTGAAAACATTTTCTTCTACAACTTTTTTATTTTAAAAATGCAAAAATTATTTTAATTAGAATAAGACCACCTATGTGGTGCGTTCAAAAACTAGTAAAGATATATCAATATGTTAAAATAATACAATATAAACAAATAATTACATATTATTATGCGTAGTAACATGTGAACGTAGAATAAGGTTCTGTATTCACAGCCACACTGTCACACTGTTTTGTAATAATCAATATATTTAAAACGCGAAGCTTTTTTTGTCAGCTCGTAGTACAACCCTTGCATCAGGCCAATTTCGATAATTCTTTTTTTTTCTAAAAGCTACCATCGGGTACCAAGTACCATAGTAGTGGAACACGTAAGCTCTCAAAATCGCTCTGTGGTATTCTGCTGATTGTTGCAATGGACAACTGTATCAGCAATGAGCCCAAAGCAGTGAATGTACCGAGTGATATCAAAAAACTCAAATGCAGCAGGCCCTGGAATCAGTTGGCAATACTGAAATGTATTGTATACAGGGTGATTTTAAAATGTTTCGCCAAACTTCGGGGTATTGTTCTACACACCAAGGCAAGTAAAAAAGTCCATGTAAACATGTGTCCGAAAATCGCGCGTTTCCGAGTTAGGAGCAATTTTTGAACTTGGGAAGTAGTCCAGTCAAATGGTGCTCAAAAAAGGGCGAATAGGGGAGATGTTGGGTGGAGTTCTGATATTTGGTTCCTATATGTTTTTTGGGTCGCTGTACACGAATATCAGGTTTTCCAACAAGAATTTTGACCGGAAACACGTTTTTTAAGCAAAAACCGTGTAATAAATCGTTTTTTTTAGTTTTTCTAAAATTACTCGAAAACTATCCAATTTCGTAAATATTGAACCTATATGAAATAAAAGAGAGTAAAATTTCTTACATTTTATGTACTAGCGGTTTTTTCTCCGATCAATCGTTCAGCCGCGAGAGCGCCGCGAAGTTAGGTGTTAAAAGGGAATTATGACAGTTTATTTCAAAGTAACTCGAAAACTATACATTTTTCGTAAATCAACAATGGTATATGAAATGAATCTTCATAATTGAAATGTTGGCAAACCCGATACTCGCGTACAGCGACCTAAAAAACATATAGGAACCAAATATAAGAACTCCAAAACTTTCCCCTATTTTCTACCATTTGACTGGACTATAATTTTGCGGCGCTCTCGCGGCTGAACGATTGATCGGAGAAAAAAACCTCACATACATAAAGTGTAGGAAACTGTGTCCTCTTTTATTTCATATAGGTTCAATAGTTATAAATGATAGATATCTTTTGGGTACTTTTAGAAAAACTAAAAAAAATCGGTTTTTTACAAGGTTTTTGCTTAAAAAAACGTGTTTCCGGTCTAAAATTTTATTGAAAAACCTGATATTCGTGCACAGCGACCCAAAAAACATATAGGAACCAAATATCAGAACTCCACCAAAACTCTCCCCTATTCGCCCTTTTTGAGCACCAATTGACTGGACTACTTCACAAGTTCAGAAATTGCTCGTAACTCGGAAACGCGCGATTTTCGGACACATGTTTATATGGACTTTTTTACTTGCCTTGGTGTGTAGAACAATACCCCGAAGTTTGGCGAAACATTTTAAAATCACCCTGTATATATGTCAAATTTGAGGTTAGCAGGTTAGGTTTTGCTTCAGTCTGGGTCAAAACTTACGCAAAACCTAACCTGCTAACCTCGAATTTGACACAGACTTACAGTGTCACCAACAATACATTTCAGTATTGCCAACTGATTCAGACTATCCAGGCCCTGCTGCAATTAAGTTTTAAAAAATCACACTGTATATGTAATATCAGTGGACCTGCTCCAACAGTTGTTAAAAATTAAAGTTAATTTTTATAATTAGCATAAGGCCATCTATGCGGTGGGCTAACAAGCTAATAATTCTAATGTTTTGATTGATGTAGGTGAGAACTATAAAATAAATCTGGTAGACATATAACATTTCCTTTACAAATTGTACAAGGTAAAGTAATGTTTGGTGCAATTCGTATTATTATATCTCTAATTAGCATTATTTAAACTTAAATCGTTAATATTTATTAATTTATTTTCAAAATTGGCCACTTGCTTATTTATTTTTTATTAGTACGAAAGAATTTCTTTCAGGTTGCGCCTGTAGGCGGGTGCCTACTCGGCCTATACCTAGTTACGGCCCTGGAATATAGTACATTTCCCTTCATTACGCAAAAAAAATTCCTGACTACTTGGAAAACTATTTTCATGACCTGTAAAAATTTAGTTTTCATACTAAAATGATTATTGAAAAGCCTGCTGTAAATACAGTTTAAAAAAAATCTAAATAATCAGAGCTTCTAAACTATTGATCAGAATGTTGAAAGTAAGATATGCGAGTGTAGGTAAGGCCATATCTGAAGATATCGTAAAAGACATGAATCGTTTCATTTAAAAAAAGTCTGTAAAGGGTTTTACCCGGAACTTCATTAGCAAGTGGATGTTGGGTGTTTAATCTCAAATGAAACAGATTCAATTTTCATTTCAAAAATTGAGAAATGTATACCAGCAGTGCGGTGCACTGCTTCATGAAAGTTCAATGTATTTATTCCAGCTGTTGCAACTGCATACTTAGCAGAATTACAAAAGTAACTCATAGCGGCTTTGCTAAATGGTGACCGTTATTATGAGATTTGAGAACGACCTAGTAGGCAAGCATTCTTGCATTTTGGAATAATATAATTTTAGTAGTAAGCGATATCTAAACGTATATACAGACTGAGATTTGATAATAAAAACAATCAGCATTAAGTGTTTGATTCATAAACATCGGGGTACTACCTATCCTAGGTTAGGATTTTGGGGTGTGAGGCTGCACTCCAAGTAGTTACCAAATTATAACGTCCTCTGATTAGTGTGACTACCCTTGCCTTAAAATACGAATTGCAGTCTCAACCGTATGTTCAGAATTAAAGGGACGTAACCAGCGCAAATAACAGAAACCTGCCAGCCTTCAAACAATTCTGTTCATTGGGATACTAAACAATCAAAGAAAACTAGGGGTAAAAATATCTTAACGTTGCTAATAATACTGAAAAAATAAAAGGAAATACTTGGTATTAAAAAAAAATACCGGTGGTGGGATTCGAACTATAGCGCCTGCGAATGCGATTTCAAGTCGACCAAAGTCAAAGTCAAAGCGGCGGTATTAAACAGAACGCACTTATTTTTGTCCCTTTTTGAATCTCTTAAATAAATTCTGTATGTGTAAGATCCCATTTTGGTTAAGTGTAAAGCCTGAACTATGTGCAGATTATTAATTTTCTTCTTCCCTAAGTTAAAGCAAAAATAAACAAATATCTGTATCTTGAAGTTGCTCACCCTGTATATGTTCCCCCTGTTATTTAAGTAATAGTTCTTGAGTTAAAGCATAAACAGGAAGAATTACATTTTTTTAAGTTACTCATCCTGTATATATTTTACCGAAATTTTCTGGGTTGTATGCCATAATCTTCCTCCAACAAATAGTTTTTGAAATACCGGCAACAGACAGACAGACCCTGAAACGTGCAGAATTTTGTGCACATTTTAGCCTTTGTTTGTTCCTTCTCAAATGTGGAAATATCAATGTATTATGAGTCACATTTAAAACCGTTAACTATAATAATGTTGTCAATCACCTCCAATTATCGAAATTTCGCTTTTACTTGCCATTCAAATCTTAAAGGTTAGAAAATCTTTAGCAATTTGTAGTTTGGGATATGGCGTAACCTACCTGCTTATGAAAATTTGTTATAATTGAAGCACATAACAGTTCAGAGAGTAATTTGATAAAAAGTAGAGTGAATTATGCTAAGTTGCAGTAAGTTAACTAAATGGAAATACAATCTCATATTATTGCCTTTTTAATGTAATTAATAGAACTGCAGTTATATTCTAATTATAGTGACGTAGAAGTTTTGGTTTGACACAAAGGTAAATAAACGCAATTAGTAAATTTTCTATGAAAAAACTCATAGGTCACTTCATTCCGATGTGAAAGAGTATTTTAACTAAGATGTGGTATTGATCAAGGATCTTGTACAACATTAATTTTGCAGCAGTAAACTTTAATTTCCACAAGGGCATGCTAACAGTAGCAATATTTCCTGTCTATAAAAATTTTAATTAAGGATTTTAATTAAATCAGTACGATGATTTGATGTTTAAGGATTCTTTAAATATTTGCCATTGTGTTGCTACAAGTATAATCAGGTATGGTTGATTTTCTTCTTAATATTCAAAGTATAACAAAGAGAGTGTTGTTAAACAGACAAGTAAAAATGATTAATACTCGTATATGTAAAAGGTTAGAAATTCGTCTGTGGCTATAAAACTGCCATAACCGTTAATTATAGTTGACAGCTATAGACAGCTCAAAGGTGCGTATAAATTTCTTTAATGAGTTCCATTACGCATTTTGACAAGCGTTGAAATGGTGCTACCTTTAAAAGTACATGTTCTATGAGTTTCTATATGTTCAAGGTGTAGTACTTACGAGTAAAAAGTTATCGCCTACACTTCTTTACTCATTTAAGACGTATTGAAAATTGAAGCTTAATGTAAATAAATTAATAACGGCAGTTTATATTTAATAGTCTTACTACTGTATCACTATTATTGCAGTTATACATTTTTAAGTAGCTCTGTCGAATCATAATCCAGATTTTTGTGTTTTACGTAAATATTTCTTAACCATGTTGAGGAAGGGAAACGGCCATCGGCGCGACGCCAGCGGCTTTGTTCACTATCTTTATATGGAGAGTAGTAAGTAGTTAAGACCATTCCGCAATTTCTTTTACTTCCTTTTACAATAAAGAAAGTATTGGACTCACCCCAACAATTCGAAATTGAGTTTTTAACTGGTTCATTGGCCTGTCTGTGTGTGTGAACAGAATATATCAAAAACGAAAAGAGATATGACGTTGTAATTTGATGCGACCGCAAGCTTTTGAAGAAAATCGCATAACCGGATGTATGGTATGTACTCTTGTGAAATTTAGGCTTTTTTTCGATTTTCTCAAAAACGGCCCTAACATTTTTTTTTCAAACGTTACAGTTTTATTACATTTTTAATGTGTATTGATGTTGAGATAGGTGATTTTCCAGTTGAATACTGTAAAAAGAAGTTGTGTGTGTGTATCACAGATTTTTATATTTCAAAACTTGTGACGGGTGGTGTTAGGATAAAAGACATAAAATCACGTCAATCTTATAAAATCCTGCATTTCCTTTTGTATCTTAAACAAATTAATGGTTCAACCAATTTTCACAAACACAAATATTTTAGTGTTAAGAGGTTTTAAAGATCTAAAATAAAAGTTCACAATTTTTTATATGTAAAACTTAGAATTATATTTGCCATATTAAACTGAAAATGACCATAACAGATTTATTGCGTTCAGTGTAAACTTTTTAAGAATGACCACTGACTATCTATGCTAATTCAGGTAGTTCAAATTCCTCCTAATTACTGTAGAATAAAATTTACATTCCCAAAAATGGTAAAGATTAAGCGGGTAGAACCCACGCAGCGTTTTGAAAAAGAAATATCTTATTAGACGTTACGTAAACCACTAAGATTTTAGTTTGAATACGTTAAATATTTATGAATGTTTTACAATCTATCATCCTGTGTTAACACGTTATTAAAATTTATAATTGACGTAAGTAAGATTTTATAATGGCAAATTAAGCATAAACATAGTGATTGCCACGTATAGAATAAGAATTGTAGTTGCGAAAATAGCAAAATTTAATTTTAGTATGCTACATTTATGAACAAAGAAATAGTTAATCTCAATTGTTAACATAAAAATGGTTTTAAACGAAACTATGGAAGTTCATATTAAAATCATCAATTCTATATCTATTTCCGTTAAATATAAATAATATAATACAGAAAAAGTATCTACTATGAAAACCTAAATTTGCGTTGGCTATGCATTCCTGACTATTACTATTGATATTAAGTTAACAGCAACGACATTGTACCATATGCAGAGTGTCCCCGGATTGACTTTGCGATAGGTGTAATTAATCATTTTTTTAAGTACATCTTTCGTATTTTGCAGTGACAGCCTGCTTGCTATAAAATGGATTTTTACCAAATTACAGTTTAGATGGGATCCAGTTGACAGAGTTAGCTTAAGAAGAATGTAAGTCATAGTGGGTAGAGTTGTCTTTTTTGTAACTGTAGGCAAAAATTTTATTAAATTAAAATATTTTAAATAAAAAACTATAGTTATATGTCGAATTTTATTAGATTTTCATAAAATTCATTGTTCATTATAATTAAAAAAATAAAGGGCTGTGTACTTTAATTTCTAATATTCCGTTTCTTTATGAAAATTTAATGAAACTTGGGATATCGCTATGATTTTTATTTTTGAATATTTTATTTTAATTAAGTTTTTGTATAAAGTTACCAGGAAGACCACTTTACCTACCTACAATGATTTATATTCTCCTTAAATTAACTTTTTCAACTCGATTCCATCCGAACTGTAATTTTGTAAAAATCTGGTTTATATTAAGCAGATCTAGACTGCAAAAGACAAAAGCCGTATTAACAAAAATCATTCATTACACCAAAGTCAATTCGGGGACACACTGTATGTAAGTAGAATGTCTAACTAAAGGTAATACTATGCCGGAATTAAATAAAAAACTAAACAAGAAAATTTAACAAGCACTTTTTAGACTGTTAGATACATTTTTAACATTTATCATTGCTAGTATATATTTTTTTACTGAGTTGTGGATCGTGAAAGAAACGACTTTTTTGCAGGTTTCAAGTATTATTATTTGAGCATTTAAAGCAGTTAGTAGTATTTGTACATGACAATTTGTTTACTCTTTTTTTAATTTGTATAATACTACTTAAATTCTTATTAACAACGTTTTTTTGAATGATATTTTTTTCTTATTCTGGTGAACTCAGGACTTGATCCCCTGCAAAAAATAAGTTACAATTCGTTCACATGATCTTTACAATATATCAATCAATAGTTATTAGTATATTACGCAGCAAGTTTAAAAAAGTGAGGTTTTACTCAATAAGTATGGATGGTTTGGGTACGGGTGTTAGTGAGTATTTAAATAGCCATACGAGTTCAGTAAAACCACTTTTCTAACGCGTTTCGTATACTGTTATATCGCATTTTATGTAGAAATGTTGATTTTTATATAAAAGTGACATTAAAAAATAACCAAGTTGAGCAAAACTAGTTTTTATGTAATAAAGCACAATAAGCAGCTCCAGTTGATGTTATGCATTTGGCATTTTAAGTGTATTATTGGTGGTACTGTGAGTCTGTATCATATTCGAGGTTGGCAGCTTAAGTTTTGTGTCACTTTTAACACAGACTGACGCAAACCCTAACTTTGTAATCTCGAAGTTGACACAGACTTACAGTGTCACCCAAAATAACTTTCAGTATCGTTGTTGCTATGCTGTAGTAATTGCTATGGTTTAATTTACCACATAACTAAACGATTTTGTATATAGAAATGTAGTAGTTATTTTATCGGGTTCAGGATATTAAGCATTTGCTTGCATATACATACAAAAGTAAGCTGGTAACTAAGTCATAACTGTATTTGTACGGTAATATTCCTTTACCGTACCTGACAACCATTACCATACTAAAACAACTGTATATGTATGGTAATATTCCTTTACCGTACATGGCAACCATTACCATAGTAAAACAACTGTATCTGTACGGTAATATCTTTTTATTCGCAATCACATTGTAATGTGTCAATTTCATGACTTGACAACAGCTGGGAACTAGATGATTACTTGAAACTAGCCAGGAAATTATTACATACCCCGAAAAATATTACATACCTGAAGAGTGGGGTGTTTCCATGGAAACAAAACATTGAGTGGGTTGTTTTCATGGTAACAAAAATATTAGCTACATCAAGATATCTATTATTCAGAATTCAATTGTAGTTATTTTTAAAATTAGATGATTGCGAATAAAATAGTATACATACCACGGTGGAAAGTTTCATCCCTGTCTCGAGATAAAGTTAACCTCGACGCTACGCGTCTCGGTAAACTACCTAATCTCTCGACAGTAATGAAACACTTCCCACCTCGGTATGTAATATACTATTACCCTACATGGCAACTATTACCATACTGTAACCGATAAACTATTGAACAAACCACGGATGTTATCAATCATAATAGCCTTAGATGTCTTAAAACTCTCGTTTTACGAGCTCGGATTTCAAAACAACATCTACGGCAGTGTCGGCAGTGAAGATATCATTTCTAGATATGTTAATAGCTATTACGTGGAAGACGTAATAATTGTAATGCAGGCAACAGGAAAGTGATTTTTATTCAAAGCATTTTCAGAAAACATTTCAACTTTTAATTAATTTTTCAAAACTATTTATAGACGCTTATACGACTTTTAACTGGTGTCATTGTCAACCAAAGGCATTCTTCAATTTACAAATAAATTACCAATCGAACGATTATTTTAGTGACAATATTTTGAGGAGCTTTGTTTCAGCGACAATTTTTTCTGTAACTATTTTTTAACGAAAAATTACTTGGATTTTAGTTTTAGAAAAGTGTTGTTTGTAAAAATGTTGCTAGGATCGGTTACTATGGAGACAGTTCAAATACCACTAGTTTAATGAATTTATAATTTTAGTGTTAGGAGTATTTTTACTGACCATTTTCAATAATTTAAAAGTTAAATTGTTAAGACGAATAGGACTCTAGGTCAAAATATTGCCTACAGTTTTTCCTCTTCAGGTTGTCTCGTTTCTATTGCTTTAGAAAATAACGACTCGTGCAAGCACTTGTCGTTATTTTCGTCGCCATAGAAACTGCTATCCGAATCGCAAAAATTATTATCGGCAATATTTTGACTTCTCGTCCTATTATTACTGATTATTTTGAGCTGGTATTATTATTGTTTCTGCGAACTATTTATTATAGCAAAGAATTGAAGTATTTATTATAGCAAAGAATTAATACTGCTGCACCCAAAACGTAAATATAGGCAATATAACTACACCATTTATCTATTACAAATGAAGATACCTAATTTAGACATAATATTTTCCTTTCAAATTTTCCTTCTAGGGAATATTGCATAAGTTCCAGCTAGATTTATTATGTAGCTTGTCATAACGCTAGAAATATTATTTATAAACACTAATCTTAGATCAAAGACAATCTAAAGTCGATAGCTACTCGAGTGGAACTATACAAGCCATTCACTTTCATAATATCGTGTAGTAATTCTCTCTACAAATATCATATTTAGAAAAACGCTTGAAACTCTAATGAAACTTCTTGTCATTATTGTGATAATAATGTATTATTAACAAGCAACGTAGAAGGCATGAAGTTACAATAACGTAGAAATAAAAATATAAGGTCATATTAAAATAATTTTTTAAAAAAATATACAGTAACATTTCTAATTAATTTTCTGGTAGTTGCGTGGTAATTGGAAAATCAAATCTTGTTTGTCTCACGAACAACCAAGTCAATGCTGTAGGCTTAGTCCTTTGAATGTGATTAACTTTCACGGATGTGTGCCAAATATCAAATAAGGCTAAAATTAGACAAGGCTTCATTCAATCATAAGAATGATCAGTTTGACAATGTTACAGTTCATATACGTATTATATATATTTGCAACTGACCTGTGACTTTGCAGTGGTTTTTAAAGTAAATGCGTAATGTACCAACTACTTCTTTAAGCATTTAGTTTACATATTACTGTTACTGGCTGAAATTCGTACCCATCTTTGTATTAAAAAACAACAAAATATATACTTGACAATTTAGCAAAATTTTAGCTTTAATGAAGAGGTAAGGAATGTGCAAAACAAATTATATAATCATTAATATTTTCAAAGTGAACTGGATCTGGATGAAAAAGTAACAATTTTAAAAATATTTATAGGTATTTTGTATTTGCTGTACGTTTTCTTCACTGTTACGAGTACAAAAGAGGTTTAGGAATTTAACTAGAAAAATATTGCAATTCTGTTAAAAAGTTATTGTGTAAGGGTATAAACTAAAAGTATAAACATAATTTTATACTCTACCTTTGGCTAATTAAAAGCCTAGTGAAATACAATAATTCTTTGAGTACAGTACCTACAGTAACATTTTGTTTGGTTATGCAGAAATGGCGTAATTATAGAGTCGATTGTAAAATGCAATTAAATTGTGTTCCTCTCCCAGAATTTATATTTATTGTTTGTACTGCTACACGCTAGTTTATCAACACAGTAAATTAAATTTAGCTTAATCAAATATTCATCCCTTTTAATAAACTCGCTATTTCTTATTTTAAAAATATTTCAAAGTTGCTTTATTGTTTTAACAATTCCAAGACGATAAAAAGTTTAAAGGAAAACATTTATTATAAAAAATGTCGGTCTTAAGTAAAAAATTATTTTGATATGACCAATAAAAAAGTGCCGATAAAAATGTCCAAATTGATACACTTACCCAAATTTGCATGTTGATTTCAATATTATAATCCGAATGGTTGCACTAATCAAATAACACTGAATTAGCTTGTACTGGTATCGTTGCTCTGGGGGCCACTCACTTTTATACTTGTGAATCCCCAAATTTTCTTCTTTCTCCAAACTCCACCATTTCAGGATAATTATGCAAAATCGATGTGTCCATCCTTTTAATGAGAACTAAAACAGCAGGTGCTACGCAAAATAAATAAATTGTTGACCTCTTCTTTTAACTCGTCTTTACAAAACGACTATTGCATTTGTCTTAATACGTAAGTGAAAGTTTATGTTGTTGGAATGTTTCATAGTACTACAGATATTTTTATATTGTAAGAAGATGCATTCAATTATTGATTCGTATTTAAAGATTTAAAAGCAGCACAAGCTATAAACTGAAGCTAAGTATAATTAAATATTTTATCGTGTTACATTATGTCGTAGACAACAAATTTTAATTAATGCTAACTTAAGCTTGAATGGAACTGAAGTTTCACAATTATTTGATTTGGGGACAGTAAAGTTCAAACCATTAAATAATTAATTAAACGTACAATTTATGCTAAGCAATTTTATATTCGGTTGTTCCGTTGTCAAACACAAACTATTAATAAAACTTATCAATTTTAAAAGTAGGTAGATTTAGTCTCAAATGTCAGAATGGATCGGTAGTTATGATTTATCGAAATTTTTGTTTACTACCGTAGTAATGTTAGTTTAGCTAACAAGCGATTTTTGCTATACTAATTAAAATAAAATTATGAGTTTTGGAAAGAACTAAAATATGCCCTCTTCAGTCATGCTAAAATTAAAAATAGTACCCAAAAACTGTATAAAAATAACAACCCTAATAAAAACCTTTAACGCTATTGAGAATAGTGATAAATAACTATAAAAGTTGTGACAACTAAAATATAATTTTTCAAAACTTTCAGGATTACAAGAATACTATACTGAAATGCGCAAATATTTGTAGATTATTGTTCACCATACAAGTTTGCACAAGAACCAGATTTAAGCATGTGCCAAAGGTTTTGAAATAAATGAGATACTTATGGATGAGCTAAAATTTTAATCGCCATGAATATATAAATATCTAACTCAATCAAAAATCCTAAATCAAAGATACCTACTGGCTTGTGTTACTTTTATCACGTAGTGTGAAGATTTACTGGATGAGTTGTAGCGGAAGAAAAGGATTCAAGTTAACAGCTACATAAAAATCGAGTTAATAGTGAAATTTAAAGATTCAAAGCTTACACATTATATTTAAATGTAAGAAACCTTGTCAGAAACATTTGAAATATAATTTACTTATTGTGCCAGGAGCTAATATGGTTGGTTACATTACTATAATTCTTTAATAACTGTTTAATTGCTCTATATTAGTTGTATAGCAAACAAACGTTTAAAGAAGCCTATACTTCATTCACAAAACTAGTGGTAGCGATTAGGTTCATTTCCCTTCTTACACAAAGTTCAAGTGCGCTATAAATATGGTTAATTCTAACACTGATGCTCGACCGACTAACATATTTTGTCGAATTTGATGTGAAGACTTCATGCTGCAGAATTTATTAATTATAATCATTGTGAAGATAATACATTACAGTGGCGAAGTTATTAATAATTAGATGTTTGTTTTTAAAGTTCAAACGTTTTCAAATTGCATGATTAATCTTATTTTTATGCATTGCTGTGGTTGTTGGCCTCATAGGTTAAAACAATCTGTAATTAATCACTACTTCCCTCGCAAGTGGAAGTGGCGACACTAAATATTGAGAAAAATTAAAGGCAGTTAGAGGTAAACATATCTTAACGTTCCTAATAATATTCAAACATTACAAGAAAATACTTAGTAATGCAAATTACATCAATTTGCAAATAAAAAATATATTACAGACGGATTCGAACTCGGCCCGATTTTAGCGCCTGCCAGGAAGCAGTGCCTCGTGTCGCCGCGTGCGACTGCAGCGACTGCGTTACACTTAACAAGCTTATTGTTGCCCAATATTTTTATAACAACATTTACCCTGTAGTTGTTGGATCATCTTTTTTCAAGAGTAAAGCCTGTGCTATGTGCAAATTATTACTTTTATCTATTCCCCAGTTAAAGCAAAAATAGACAAAGTTTTATTTTTAAAGGTGCTCAGCCTGTATATGTATATTTGACCAATATTTTCTCGGTTTTATGCCAGGTAGATATATAATCCGCATGCAAATATTTTCCTCCAACATATAGGTTTTGAGTTATACGGGCAACAGATACACAGATAGATAGACCGACAGACAGACAGACAGGCGGAATTGAGAAAACCTGTTTTTAGTTAGTTAGGGACCCTGAAACGTGAAGATCTGAAAACATGTCGGAAAGTGATTTTTTCGCGATTGCAATAGGTACTTCCTTCGACTTTTAGACGAGGGAAGGAAAAAGGAAGTGTTATTGTTCACCACATCAGTTACCATTTTAGATAACCTGCAGTAACCACCTTCAAGATGGGTGGCAGTGGCGAAGCGAGAATAAGCGATGACATGAACATGTAAACACCAGACAGACTAAAAAACTTATTACTGTGATATGGCTATGAAACTGAAGCTTTATTAGATAATAATACCAATAAAACAACTAAATCGGAAATAGAGAATTCCGCCCTGTCGGAGTTATGCAAGTTGTTCGATGAAGGGCAGAGAGAAAAAGATTACGGAATTTATTACAAAAACCCAAAATGTGTTACTAGCACACTAACAAATTTTAATTTGGATGGTGGAACATTTAAAAAAACAAAGGAAAAATCAGAAAATTCTGACCATGATTCAGAAAGGTGCAGTAAACCTGTCCGAGAAAAATGCCTTAATTTTCGAAATTTTAAGTTATGTGAAAAATTCAAATTAACACGTTTCAGCACAAATTCGATTATATCAAGATTTTAACCACCGTGAACCAATATGGAAATATAGGGGTAATATAATAAGTAGTATGCTAATTCATTATCGATAATTTTTTATGAATACTGTGAGATATAATCCCACAGCTATAAATGCAACGAGTCCGTAGGACGAATTGTATTTTCTTGCATTGAGATTATAATAAAATGAATTTCATTAAAAAATATAGATTATTAGGCGTACTACGATTATATTTAGGAAGAGAATATAATGATTTAAAATATATACCAGAGAGAGCGTAATACTATTCTATTACTTCAGCATCGATACTAAGGATGAATATTTGTCCCCAAAGTGTTTTTTGCTGCTTTTCATGCTTATGACGCACGACATAACCTAAAAAATCAACTGAATTTGTAAACTATTTTCATTGACACGTTAAACAAAACCAAGTTAATTTGTACCAAATCGATAATATCGAGTCGCTATGTTGTCAGTATGGTAGAAAGAAAATTTGAGAGATGATAATTGGTTCGAAAATTTAACGAATTATATTCTCTGCAAAATAACATGCCTTTGTATGGCTACATACAAATTTACCAGAATAGTAAAACCTGGAAAACGCAAGAGTTGGATGTATTAGAATTAGGAGAAACATTTTAAAGTATTATCTGATGCACCATCAGGTATTTTGACAACGTCTTAACAATCTCCCATTACTTCATCTTTCTTTCCAAAACTCCTATAATACACAATCACAGCGAAACATCGAAAGTTCAGATTTGTAGTGACATTAGTTTAACTCGATCCTATCCATATTCTTTCCTCCGGAATTCCTTTAGACTCGAGTTCAGACCTTGCTTTACACATGGACTCCGCCATATCTTTAGAGATACCTTTCCCGATTCTCTCATTAATGTTGTTTGAGATACCTCGTAATGATCCTGCTTTTCTCCCTCTAGATGACAGTTGCGATAGTACACATCATTTGATCGAAAAGTTAAGAGCAGCAACGTTAAGAGCGAAGAGAAATTTAAGTGAGATAGGAAGAAATATTTACGATCTGAGTAAGGAAGACGAGCACGGGGAAACTTGTCGGACGGCCAAACATTAATTATGTACTTTTTCGTTGCTGAAAAAGTCAGCGAAATAACTGGTATGAATAATGAATTGGCTGGGACACTTTTGGAGAATATAAGTAAAACCGCAGACATTTAAAAGAATGGGATATTCGTGATTGATGTGAACGCAGTGCTACAATTCCTCAAAACATTACACGATTTAGCACTTCTAAATTCTTTTTCTTCGTCTTCCTTTCAATGTAGGTTGACAGCCTGCTAGTAACCATACAAAGTGTAGTTTTACATAAAATCTAATCGAGTACCGAGTACAAGTACACAATGATAAATACTCGAATACTTATACAAGTACAGAGTAGTGAGTACAGAAAAATGGAATGGCTAGAGGCAATGATACAAATAAAATACAATGTTTGACCGGCGAGACGAAGTCCAGTTCGCAAAAATATTCCGCGGTTATTTCGCGAACATGGCATACACAGCATTTTTACGCAAACGCAATGTATATTATAGTAAAAACTACATGATTTTTTTGTGAAACCGTGCTGATAAGTTTGCGGCCGCGAAATTCGTTTACGTGACCGTTACTAAGAGCAACTGTCGCGAAACAGTTGTAAAATTTAACTTTTCAGCACAGTTGCACAAAAAATGTCTTAGTCCTATTAGTTCCGTTATTAAAAAAAGTGTTTTAGAAACATAAAATCTTTGAGTTCTAATTTTTGGATATGTTTTAAAACTCGGAACCCTAATGAAGATTCCAAGCTTTAAATTTTTGGAGGCGCCGCTGATTGTGATTGTGAGTAAAATCGCTTTTTTTTGGAAATATTTACGTTAGCGTTAGCGTCATACGACCAATAGGGAGTTTTTTGCAAAACGTTCCGTTAAAATAGCGGTCCGCTAAAGCTAATGTTACCTAGCGACGTCAATGGTACAGCCAATCCAAATCAATTTTTCGATTTTAACGTAACGGTATCGTAACGTTATTTTAACGTGGCGTTTTGCAAAAACTCCCTAATATCTAGGGTGTTTCCGAAATAAGTACCTACGTTATTTTTATTTCGTAATAGAATTCGTCAAAGTCAACAACTTTTTAGCATATCTTCTTTAGTTATTAAGTTAGAATTGTTTAAAAATTAACTTCAAAATTTGCTACCAGCCTATGGACGAGGAAAAAATACGAGGGGTGATCCCTATGCTCCGCCCCTGTCCAACTTCCGGTTATAAAATTAAAATTTATTTTACCTTATTTTTCTACGTAATCTCTTTTAAGACTAATGCATTTATCCCACCGATGCTCCAGCATTGTAACGGCTTCCTGGAAGAAGGATTGTCCAGCATCTATTACTTCATTATTGCATGAAAATTTCTTCCCCCGAAGGTATTCTTTCAGTTTGGGGAATGCTCTGAAATCACTAGGGGCGAGATCTGGAGAATATGTCGGATGTTCAAGTAGTTCAAAGCCTGCATTAGCTATGGCAGCCATAGCAACACAAGAAGTGTGGCTCGGTGCATTATCCTGGTGATACAGCACACCACGCTTCAATTTGCCACGACGTTTTTTTATAGCTTCGCGAAATTTGATATTAAATTTGCATAATAATTTACTGTTATTATAGCTCCTTTTTGTAAGAAATCAATTAGAATTACTGGGCATCCCAAAAAACAGACGCCATTACTTTTACGGCTGGTGGATAAACCTTAAATTTTCGAGGAGGTGGAGAATCATGATGCTTCCCCTCCATGCTTTGGATTTTAGTTTATGGATCATAGTGATGAACCTACGTCTCGTTCATCGTTACAAATCTGTCCAAAAAATTCTGAGAATTCTGTCTGTATTTCATTAACGGGCGTTTGAAAATCACAACTCGGAGTTGTTTTTGTGTGTTTGGATTAACATTCGCGGAACCCATCTTGCAGATAATTTTTTCATTTCCAGATGATCTCTTAATATGTGGTGCACAGAGTGATACGAAAAGCCAGTTTCCTCAACTATTTCCCTTACAGTGACTCTTCTGTCTTGCATTACTAGATCATGAACTTTATCGATGTTTTTCGAAGTTGTAACGGTTATTGGCGGACCACCAGCATGTTGATCTTCGCACGCTGTTCTTCCACATTTAAACTCACGGCACCATCGTTTCACATAATCATAATTAACAGCACACTCCCCTAAAGTGTTTATCAAGTCAGCATGAATTAGGGTGGGAGTCATACCCTTCTTTAACAGGTATTTAATTACCGCTCTTTGTTCACTGTGCTCCATTTTTGCAATAACTTGTCACTTTGAAACAAATAACTGCTGTAACCATACAACGTTAGATACAGACTTGCTTCTGCTCATGCGCCGTTGACACATATCGGTAATGGGCATACTGCGGCTTAAGGTTCGTATCTCCACTAAAAGCAGGTCAGGGCGGAGCACGGGGATCACCCCTCGTATCACGTGTTTCATTGTAATCGTCAGGGAAACAAATTGAAGGTCCTTACCTAAATACATTTTGGCAACTTTTTAATTTTTATTGACATTTAATGTCAAAAAGAGAAGTAAAAAAGAGCTAATTAACCAAAAATTATAAATAGAACAAGAAATAATTGTTATAATCATAATAAGTGTTCAAAGTGATCGCCGTTATTATGTAAGCAACTGTCAACACGTCTACGAAAAGATTCTTCCACTCTCCCTATCAAAATTCTGTTATTTCAAATTACAGTAGCAGCATTTTCAACTCGTTCTCTTAAATCTCGAATTGTGTTAATCGGAGTCGCATAGACTAAACTTTTCATATATCCTTACAAAAAAAATCATAGGGATTTAAGTCAGGTGACCTTTCAAGCCAACCGACCGGACCATTTCGTCCAATCTATCTCTTTGGAATAGTTATTTTCATGACAAGCGTCGAAAGTAGCAAATATCGTGCTAGTGTTGATTAGACAAACGAGGGCGTAGCGAAGCGAAGCCCGAGTGGATCTAAAACACGAGCACAGATATTTGCACTTTCGGGCGAGTTATGAACACTATTTTTTAGACGACCACTCAAAGTAAATTCTATTTTTAAGAATTGTTTTTATTTCGTTTGCAAAATTGATCGTTATATTATTATTGGTACAATTATAAAAAATTAGAGCTCGAATACCTAGGCCACATTATGAGGAATGAACAGAGATATAGACTACTACAGTTAGTTCTACAGGGGAAAATGGAAGGGAAGAGGGGTCCGGGAAGAAGGCGCATATCCTGGCTCAAAAACCTAAGAACGTGGTTCTCGACAACAACAACTGGACTTTTCCGAGCAGCTACGAATAAGGTTATGATAGCTAGAATGAGAGCCAACATTCGGTAACGGATTGGCACGTGAAGAAGAAGAAGAGCTTGTTGGAAGCAGAGCAACGAATAAAGCAAAAGCGTCTGGATTATTTGAATCACGGTCTGCTGAATTGTGTGACAAACGTCAAAGTGACGTTTGTCACACAATTAAGCAGGCCGTGATGTGTATAACTTTGTGCCGTTACGATATGACTAGCACGATATAATATCGTGCTAGTGTATGAAATTGTCAACTTTCTGTAGCAGGCTGCTGTCGCGATAATGTTACTTTCATACGTGGTCGTCTAAAAAATTATTATTGAGCCATTCTCGGACTGTTAGTACATTATGGCATGGAAAACCATCATGCAAGTACCAAATTATTTCCCTAATTGCAAGCGGCAAATCTTCTAATAGTTCAAATAATACATTATTTAAGAAATTCAGATATTCCACTCCATCAACACGTCGTGACATGATGTGAAGCCCAATTATGTGTCCCTTTAAGATTCCGGCCCACACATTCAGAGAAAATTCATGTTGGAAATTATGTTGCCTGATAGCGGAAAGATTTCGTCTGCCCAGATGTGAGTGTTACGCATATTGAAAATACCTTCCCTGGTAGATCCTGCTTCATCTGTTGCCAACACATATGATAGAAAATCGCCCTGTACGTTAATTATTTTAACAATCCATTCATAAAACTACACTATGCGAGGCAAATAGTCAGGTTGTAGAAACTGTACTTTTCTAACATGGTATGGATGGAGCTGTTGTTCTCGTAGTATTTTCCAGATTGTAGAATGCGCAACAGCATATTATGTGGTCAATCTCCGAGTACTGGTGCTAGGTTCAGCTGTCACACTATCCAAAACATCTTCTACTATTTCGGAAACTCGATCAGGACGTTGTCTTCCACGATCGTACGCAGGGGACCATTGGAAAAACGTACCGTGTAAATTCTCTGCCCTCGAGCAGCGTTTCCCTGCGCTTCTCCGTAGGCTAACACAACGTCGGTGTATTCAGTATATGGAAATCTGGGCATTTTTACTTATAAATGATAGTCAATCACCGAAGTGTCAATCTGACAAAAATGTATTATACTTCATTGTAAAAATTGTCGGGAAAACAACTTAATTGCGGAAAGCCGCATAGAAGATGGGAGGGGGGAGAGTAAAATTTAAAAAAAACAAGCTTTTGATAAAGTTGCACATTAGTAATTTACGATACAAGTGCGTAAAGCTACTCTTTAGGCACGAGTGGGGTAGAGTTAAAACGCGAGTGTTTCAGGGTCCCTAGATGATGAAAAATAGGTGTTCGCAATTCCGTTTGTTTGTCTGCCTGTCTGTCTCTCTGTCTGTCTGTCTGACTGACTGTCTGTCTGTCTGCTAACTCAAAAACTATGTTTTAGAGGAAGACGACATCTTGCATACAGCGGTCTAGGACATTTGGGCGCGGCCGTTTGGGCGCGGCCGTCTGGGCGCGGCCGTTTGGGCGCGGGGACACTTGGGCGCGAGACACTTGGGCGCGAGACACTTGGGCGCGAGAAAGGGTCAACATTGAGATTGAGAAACACATTAAGTGTGAATAATTTCAATTTGGCATAAATAAACAAACATTTATTAAATCATTATTTATCTGAGAAGTTAATGTAATTAATCAAACAATATTAAAAGAATAATCCAATTATTTATTGAAACCGTTATGAGATTAATTTTAAATAAGTTGGTAGTATGTACCTATATTCGATAAATTTTGAAATAAATCCGTATAAAAATAAAGAAAGTAGAATATTAGATTAGTTTTGAAATAATTCTGAATACATAAAAAAGGCAGTACCTATGTTAGATATGAAATAATAATTCTGAATTGAAATAAAGATGGAAATAGATTATATATAGGTGTTGAAAATAATTTTAAATAAAAATTCATTTATTGTGCTGGTAAATGAATAATGCTGTACTATATTTAATCGATTGATGGTTCTAATGTTTAATATGATTCTCATATGTGTTCTGTTTTGACCGAAACTAGTCGACTTCGAGTTTTGTTTATAATGATAATACTTAACAATAAACCTTAAATTTTAAAGTAATCAATTATTTTCGTTATGTCATGAACCGACTAACTGAAGATAAAAGCAGAAATAAGAATAATAATAAATAATCATATAAAAAGATTAATTTTAATAATCAACATTTATTTTTGACATTTTTACCATTATAATACATATTATTCTTAAAGTAAATATATACAATTTTTTAAAATATAAACAAGAAGCATCTACGCATTTATTTCATAATTGTACAAAATGCCTCTTAAAAATTCTAGAATGTCCCTATTGTTTACGCCGTCTACATGATTATATTGATTATTATAATCTTTAACCAAATTTTTTATTTTCTATCACACTGGATAAATTTTTGTTTTTTTTTCAGTGGGCTCATTTCCCGCAAGTAACTGTTCATAAGCAACATCTCTCCTTCGTTGAATAGTTTTCAGGCTGTCGACGAATCTCCAAATGGTTGGATGGTTCATCAATAGCTCTGTTTGTACCCAATCTCTATTCATTTATTCTTTGTTACTTATTATTTTAATGTAATAAATCTCCGCAAAAGATTTGCTAGTATTCACCGGAAAGTTAAAATTTTTAACTTGTTTTAATAATATTCTAATTTTTGACAATTAATATTTCTATACTAAATTTTTGCCGCCCGCCACCTCCTTGGACGTGCTTTAGGTAATTTTTGTTATTTAAAATAAATTTTCAGACCTATGAATAGTAAAGCTAGCTAATACTAATATACGTTAATTAATTTCCTCGCGCCCAAATGTCTCGCGCCCAACTGGCTCTGCGCCTAAGTGTCTTCGCGCCCAAACGGCCGCGCCCGAACGGCCGCGCCCAAACGGCCGCGCCCAAATGTCCGGCTCCGTTTTTGGTGTAGAATAAGCTGGTGAATTTTGTTTTAATACAGGGTAATTCGTAAATTTGCTGCAACAAAAATTTTCTTTTTTCTTATGGGACACCCGGTATATTTAGACAGTTTTTTGCAGTCCTTAAAATTATCTTTTCAAAAATATATAATACTATATGTCTAAAGTTAGCATTTGACGGTATATTTGGCTTTAAGTTAAATAAACTAAAAATATCAAGTAGCCATTGTGTCATAGCGCCGCATGACCATTGTTTTATACCAACATTAGCAATATTTATGAGGAAAACAAAGTTGGAGCTAACTAAATAAAAAAAAACAAAAACCATATAGGGTTACAAACATTTAGAACAAATAACAAAATTAATAATAGTATATTACATACCGAGGTGGCAAGTGTTTCATTACTGTCGAGAGATTAGGTAGTTTACCGAAACGCGTAGCGTCGAGTTTAACTTTATCTCGAGACAGGGATGAAACTTTCCACCGTGGTATGTATACTATTTTATTTGCAATCATCTAATTTTAAAAATAACTACACTGCTCAAAAAAATTAGGGGAACACTTCTTCAGCTGTGCAGAAATTTTCAAATTAAATACAGACGCAAGTATCAACGTTAGTATATTGTTCTTTCAACATTACTTAACAAGATACAAACAATAAATATGCTGTAAATTAACAGTTTTCTTGAGTAACACCAAACCATTCAGAAGATTACCAAAATCGAAATGTGATTCATCACTTAAAATGTAATAGAAACCCTGTTAGCGCTCGAATACCGAATTTTAGCAGCGCGTGTGCCCTCCATTATCATCACTGACAACGTGACATCGTCGAGGCATGTTGCGAATAAGACGTCTTAACATGTCTTGTGGTAAATTTTACAATTCTTCCACAAGGACCTCGTCCAACCCCTAAAGAGTCTGAGGTGCAGCAGGACGCTTCCTAATACGCCTGTCGAATAAATCCCAAACGTGTTCGATGGAATTTAAGTCCGGACTCATGGCTGATCACCCCATCACCTGGATTTCTTGTTCCTGGAGAAAATTTGTTGTTAAATTTGCGGTATACAGGGTGTATACGAATTCGACCGACAAACTTTGGGTGCATATTTCTCTCACTAAATACAGCCTAAAAGATTAGACAACCTTGATCCTTATCTGCAAGATAAACTCTGCACAGGTCAAAACACTTCGAAAAAACACTATGAATTTTTCAAGATTTATTTTATTAAATAAAATAAAAATGAGAAGACATCCATTAGCTTGAATATTAAGAATAAAATTTATTATCAGCTATGGCCTAGCTATCTTCTTTAAAGAATTCTGGACTTCCAAAAATCATTAAAAATTAGTGTTCCTACAAATTACATGCATTCAAATCTCCAAACTTGAATATTTTATTTCCACTGGTAGTCTGATTAACTAAATGTCATGTTTCATATGTACCTAATGTCATTAATTAATTAGTATAGTTCGATATTTGAGTAAAATTTCATTCGACGATTTCAATGTTAGATTAAAAGAAAAGTCACAAAAGAGGTTCTAACTTTGAAATGAAAGGAGATTGGTTATAAGTATACGAACAATTTAGGTACATCTTTAGGCAGTAAATACACCGTCGAAGTTTGTCGGTCAAATTCGTATACACCCTGTATAATCTACAATTAACCTGTTGTAAGATGAAGCCATCGCCGAAATTGTTCGCAAATTGCGCAACATGCTCTTGAGGGATCGTCTCAACATAAATTTGTGCATTGAGACGTTGGGGAACGACAACCAAGTGGGTGTGACCGTCTATACTGATGCCACCCCAAACCATGACCGATCTAGCTATGAATCGGTCCACTTCCTGTATACACGCCGCAGTGTATCGCTCTCCAGGACGTCTGTACACTCCTATACGAGCATCTCAACGAGTTAGACAAAACCGCCACTCGTCAGTAAAAAGCACAGACCTCCATTGTGGAAGTTGCCATTGCACATGTTCACGAGCAAAGTTTAGACGGATAACTTTGTGATTCCTGGTCAAGCGAGGAGCTCGCACATGCTTGCGAGAAGTCAGATTGACTTCTTTGAGTCGTCTTCTAACCGTCTGATTGGAAATTGTTACACCAGTGGCACTTCGGAGTAGATTTTGTAACTCACGAGCAGTAGCAGTTCGTGGGCGAAGACAAGAATTCACAATATACAGGTCGTCCCGAGGGGTAGTTTTTCTTTTACGTCCTTGTGCAGTTCTCCTGGAATATCTACCCGCTTCTCGGTACCCATGCCATCCTCTGCAGATAACAGATGGAGGTGATTGGAGATGGTTTGCTACATACCGCATATATCAACCATCTTCAAGCAAAGCAACAGCCCTCGCGACTTCAATGTCACTTAAATAACGCATTTTGAACTCAGAAACAGTGCAAAAGTTAAAACTGACGTTTCCTGTCCAATGACTAATATGATGAGCTTCGGACGTTTGCTTTGTGGTCAAAAACCACTTTGTTTTGAGACTTTCTATACATCTTGGCGTCTACGAAGAAAACGAGCAAACGAATCACCGTAATTCTTTTTGCACTTTGTCAATACAAGTCTAGAGCATAATATAACAAGAAAATATCCTGCTTCCATTATTTGCTGGAAAACTTATAAGCGTTCAAAAAAGTGTTCCCCTAATTTTTTTGAGCAGTGTACAATTGAATTCTGAATAATAGATATCTTGATGTAGCTAATATTTTTGTTACCATGAAAACAACCCACTCAATGTTTTGTTACCATGGAAACACCCCACTCTTCAGGTATGTAATATTTTTCGGGGTATGTAATAATTTCTTGGCTAGTTTCAAGTAATCATCTAGTTCCCAGCTATTGTCATGTCATGAAATTGACACATTACAATGTGATTGCGAATAAAACGTATTACCACCCAACGATACGTCCTTTTATAACATATGTTCAAACTGGGCACCGTTCTGATTAATACACAAGCGGCAACGTTGTTTGACAGCATTTGCAGCATTTTGCACTGCTTCCTCTTGCAATTCTCTTGATGTAATCGGTTGTCTATATGTCAAATCTTTAATTTTTCCCCAAAAATAGCAGTCTAGGGGTATCATATCGGGGGACTTCACTGGCCAAGCGATTGTTCCTTGGTTCCCTATCCACTCTTCACCAAACTGCACTTTTAAGTAATTAGTTATAACTCTTTAAATATGAGGCGATGCACCATCTTGTTGGAAGGTGGAAATTTAAATAGACACGGATAAAAAACCAGATTCTGTTCAAATTCAAAAGATATTTGACAAATTTGACAGTGGCCAACATTGTTTTCCTCATAAATGTTGCTAATGTTGGTTAAAACAATGGTCATGCGGCACTATGACACAATGGCTACTTGATATTTTTAGTTTATTTAACTTAAATCCAAATACACCGTAAAATGCTAATTTTGGACATATAGTATTATATATTTTTGAATAGAAAATTTTAAGGACTACAAAAAATGTATAAATATACCGGGTGTCCCATAAGAAAAAAGAAAATTTTTTTGTGCAGCAAATTTACGAATCACCCTGTATTAAAATAAAATACACCAGCATATTCTACACCAAAAACTGCTATGAGAAAGTTTTTACAGAAATCAATTATTCCTAAAAACAAAAAACCTAGAAGGGTTTAAAGAAATCGACGAGTTTTGAAAAACGCCCCCTAGCGGCCTAACGGTTTACGATAGCAAAATTCTGTTTGCACCAGTAACTTTTTCAAAAAATTTGAGCTCGGGAGATGTTGGTCAAAATTTTTCTATTTTTGACTGGAACATGAGTTTCCATAAGAAAGCGTCTACTTTGGCCCACCCTGTACAGTGTGTCCCAAATTGGACACTTTTGATAGGAAACATTCATTTCCAGAGGAGATAGTAAAAAACTAACTTACATGTTACGGGCTCTTTTTTTGTGTAAAAATGAATGGCGAAAACCGCACAACGATATCTTGATCGCTTTAAAAGATACAGGGTGATTTTCAATTTGGTGCATTTTTGACTTACCCCCGTAACTTGCTTATTTGTGAATATTTTGTGTTTCTGCAAAAACATTCTTAAGGCACTTTTTTAAAAGGAATCGAATGGTATGCTTAGTGTTTTTGTAAAACAAATGGCAGGGAAGCTGTGACATAAACTTTCATTTTTACTTATGGTAAATTTTCGACTCACCCCTGTAACTTGCTTATTTGTGAATATTTTGTGTTTCTGCAAAAACATTCTTAAGGCACTTTTTTAAAAGAAATCGAATGGTATGCTTAGTGTTTTTGTAAAACAAATGGCGGGGAAGCTGTGACATAAACTACTATTTTTATTTACCATAAGTAAAAACAAAAGTTTATGTCATAGCTTCCCTGCCATTTGTTTTACAAAAACATTAAGCATACCATTCGATTCCTTTTAAAAAAGTGCCTTAAGAATGTTTTTGCAGAAACACAAAATATTCACAAAGAAGCAAGTTACGGGCGTGAGTCGAAAATGCACCAAATTGAAAATCACCCTGTATCTTTTAAAGAGATCAAGATATCGATGTGCAGTTTTCGCCATTCATTTTTACACAAAAAACGAGCTCGTAACATGTAAGTTAGTTTTTTACATATATATATAATACACATATATTGCTAGTAGGGCCTGGAAACGTCAGAAAACATTACGGCGCCGACATAGTCTCACTTAGAGTATAACACGTCTCGTGCGCATGCGTGAGAATTCGAACTCCGCCTTTAGAAGCGAATTTTAAACTTGACCACTTCCCCATTGGCCGGACGACGCCGCCGCGCCTGCACACAGCTCACCATTATACATTGAAGAGTTGGTTGTCTGTCTCACTTCCTTGGTCAGTTTCCTACTCATAGCCGCTAGCAATATAGTAAGTATTAGATATATGGTTTTTTACTATCTCCTCTAGAAATGAATGTTTCCTATCAAAAGTGTCCAATTTGGGACACACTGTACAAAGTTTGCAATGAATCTGCAGCAACTCCTCCCCACAGTAAGAAGAAAAAACTCTTACAACTTTTTCCTTACCCAAATAGATAACCAAGGTATCAGTGTTTCGTGGTATTGGCGTCTTCCACTTTGTGACACAATGAGCAGCAGTGATAATGTGAGACTTTGTTATCAGCGAAGCACCACATAAATAATTCAGATTCACTCCCTTCGTCTGGTATAGGGCGGCATGCCATGGGTACTCTCCTTCACGTGTATCCTGGCCGTAAGTGACAAGCGGTACATGTGAAGTGGTACCAATCTAAAAAAATCAACTATATTTTATGAACGAAATCTGACGGCTGCGCTTACTGTAACTGTTCCGCATTTTTCATTAATTTCTTTGTGATCCACATCTCGCTGAGGTTGATTAGGAGTAGAAAAGAAGTCTTCGCTATCCTGGAACGCAGAGCCCAAGTTAATTATACCTCCCGGGTTAATGCTGCAATAACAAATTTATTACAATCACTCATAACGGTTCTAGTACCAGAAAAAGTAAAATATTGAGTTATAAAGTAGAGATCTCAGCTTTTACGTTAGAAATGTCTACATTTAAAGTAAACCTATGATATTATTATTGTAAGTTCACTTTATATTTTCTACGCCTATGCTTCCACTAGGTGCAGGAGTGAAGCCTTCCAACGGGCGATTAGTCTGCAGCTCCATGAGTGGTAAGGTGGACTTCTCATCGGTCTCGTTACCGCACAGCATCTGCCCATTGAGACTAACTCTCACAAGCCGAGGTGGCGGCTGACTGGTTTCATACTTGGCAAACAACTGGATTTTGCGAGGCCTGTTGGCTTTGAGCGGGAAATAGCTGTTGCTGATTAGGTACTCTCTTTTGTCCTTAGGTTTGAGTTGGTTGAACCAGTTATAGGAAGGAAGCACCCCTAACTCCAGAGCGGGCTTGTCCAGGGTTATCAGCAGCCAAACCCCAATCCAGTCTTTTTCGCTTACGAGCGTGATGTTCCCGTACCACTGGTTGTCCGCCTCAGACCTCTTGCCTTCATATACGAACAGTTCGGGGCATGGCGACACTAGGTCTTGTGTATTTACTAAATTATATAAGAGTGGTAGCAGTGGTATGATGGCAATTAGTGACCCTAACATGACCATTACAGCCCCCTCTAAGTGTCTATTACAAAGCAAAAGCAATAACACTGCACGCACTTTTTGCTATTTGGCGGCTCCCTGTATTAATCACTTTCTTATTGATAATGAAGAACACTTTTGGAACCGAGTAGTTTCAATACTACGTCAACATTTTGCGATTTCTAGAATTCCTTGATAAATTAATTGGACAGATCTTCCCGTCCAAACTCGTTTTGTAGCCAAAAAAACCAGTCATGCAGTTATACAACCGAATTTACATCTTTAATCTGCTGAGAGCCCCGTAATGACAAATCGGAAAATTTGTTTTGCATTCTCCTCAAGGATATATACATATTTTACATTAGCTCCCAGTATAAATATGAATGCATCGTGAATTTTTAAGTATTTCGCATAGGTAATTATTAACTCTTGATAATCTGGGTTTTATGGACATTCATACAAACAGCGTGGCATTAAAAAAAGCTTTGAAGCATGAAGTCGTTGCAAACTGAAGCGCAATGTTTCTCCGATTAACTATTTGTAGTTTTTTAATCACTTCTAAGCAATAAGATAAAAATAGCAAATATTGCGTTCCCGCCACTTTTTAAACGCAATTCCCATAAGGTGTGTTAGTAATACATATGTAGTATGTACTATAGTAATGACTTTTTTCATACACCCGCAAATGCTATCCTTGCAAAGAATACAAGTTTTTAACCTTTCAAAGAATATTATTGTACCAGAACTCCATTTGTGGTTATATATAGGTACATAAGCTGTACATACATAATCTGTAACCCCTTATACCGCTTACACAGTGTCGGGGTGCCGAGCCGCTGATTTTTAAATTCGGCGGAGGTACTTGAGGTAGTGGGGCCTGTCTAACTTAGAACACTACGCCCCTCTCCAGATGTTTACCCATTCTAGTACTGACCAAACAGATTGGAGCTTAACTTTCACATGTGCCGTGAGACATGCAATACCACTGCAGCCGTACTGCTGGGTTAAGAAATACTAGGTATTGCAATAGGACTCTCGCTTAAAATGGGGTTTTAAATAAAATATAAAATTTATAATTAAGGCAAGGGATACTACACTTTACGAAATGAAAGTTTCAATTAATAATTGCCTGGCAAACTCAGGGCAAATTAAAAGAATGTACCTAATAATAAATACCAAAAATAAATGGTTTATTGCTCTTTCCTTATTTTATGCATTTGCAATAAATTAGGGCTTAGCTCCGATGAACATGAAAAAATTCTTAACTCAGGGGGTCAGTTCATAAAATTAAGTAGAAAACTATGTATGACAAATATTTCGTTGTATGACAATTACTTTCTGATATTAGGGCAAATGAACTGTTCCCAACTGACAGTTAAATAACATCTAAATGTAGTGCAGTATACAAGATGATTCGTCAGTGCAAAAATAGCGTAAAATTTAATTTTAAACACCAAAATGGCAAGAATGCATCAGGCAAATACGATTCATTCTGTGACGTAACAACGGCTAATCTCGTTTTGTTTCTAGTGTGACGCTAACTCATGCGTGATTCGTTTTTGTTCAATTTCCGGCAAAAACTGCAACTGCCGCCTCAATTCGTACTTTTTAGGGACGCCAGCTAAATTATTCGAAACTCGATGGAACTGGGACTCTGGAAACACGTTGAACTTCTTGGCAAAGGTCTATTCTGCGAAACCCCAGTTTCTACGAGGCTGCTGCTTCTAGTTTTTATAGAATGCTACCTATTTTGAAAATGTGCTCCGCTGTTGGTTGGTACACTGGAAGGACGCCACGGCAAATACTTGCTTGGAAATGGTTTGCTGGTTCTAATTCTTCTACCCAGGAATAGATGTAGGCGTCCTCTCCATGTAGCACAAAAGATCTGCCATCCGATGTCTGGAATTACCTCAAAATCGCCACCGACATAGGCTCGCACTCAACGACGCACCAGGTGAAAACTTGCTCGTCTAATTGCACTATCTTGTGAGCTCCTATACTTAGAAAAATTACACCCACAGATACCCAGCAACTTGGTGAATAACTTTAACACGAAACTGCTCTCACAAATGACTTTTTATTCACAATTTAATGCAAGAAATGTGGAGCTCAATTTGCCCCAACATGAAAAATTTAAGCTTGTTTTTTTTAATTATGAAAATTGACGTCTCGTAACTAAGCAACTAGATTTACAATTGTTTAAAAGAAATTAGGTTTCATTACATGTTTGAACTTATGGACTATAGTTTTGATGTTACGCCTTTGCATTTTCGCTAAAATGTCCTTTTCCTGGGATAAATGTCACCACACTTTGCTCTACTTTTAATTTTCACTTTGGTTTATAATGCACTGATACACTTGAGTTCTTTTAGCATCTCATTAATTGTCTTTCAATCGGTTGCCTTACATTTTTTCATTGCTCTATTGCAATTATTGTCGCCAGTGTGGCCGAGCAGTTAGAGCGTCCGGGTGCAGTACCACGGTACGGAGTTCAATCCCGACATCCGCAAATGGCGGGCGGCCCACCCACTTGCTTTAAAAATTGGGTACCAAAGCCACAGTCGTGGAAGTAGAGAAAACAAGGCAGTCGTCGAAGGCGTGATGCTGACCACATAACCCAATACGCCGGTAACGGTGTGCCAAATGACTGGGTTTTGGAATGAGATATTTCGGCGACCCTGACTCGCCTTGTCTCAGGCCATGTTCCTACATGGAATGAATTTTTTTCGTTTACCTTTCAGTTAACTTGCCATTTGCTGACTTATAAACTTTTAATACATAACGCTCATACAATTTCTATACTTAACAAATCATTCTGTATCATTTTATTCACATTATGTTTGACGTTACTAACCTCAAATACGTCAGTTACAAATTAAATTGCATTGGCCCTTCCGAACATTTATCATATCTGAAACTCTGAACGTAACGAATATTTAATTCTGTGCTTATTTTGACCTTATTGATTTAGTTACTTAGGCAATCAGAATTGCTGTGGGCAGTAAACCATTACAGTATATAGGTATACTAGGTATATTAAAATTTTTAAAAACAATATAGAGGCAAAGTGCGCCGTATACAAGGTTTGGAGAAAATACCGTCGATCTCATTCTGCCATGGCGCTGCTTCCAATTTCGCTGCGCAGCGACTGCTTTACATTGAACATCAGAATCGTTCGCAAACTTCTTTATTGATAAGAACTCTAAAAAGAAATTACGCTGTTATCCCTAAGGTAATTTATCTTAAATTTAAAAAATCTAGATAATCAATTCACAAATCAACGATAATAAAATTAAAAGAGTTCAATAAATCTTTTAGTCACACCAACCAAATAATAAAAAAATAAAAAAATAAAAAATTACAAATAAATTATTACTTAATAAATATAAAACTCTATAGGGTCTTCTCGTCTTTAATAAATATTTAAGCCTTCTTACTTAAAAGTTAAATTAGACACAGATACAGTTGTTTTCTAGTCCAATCATTCATTCCAGCTTTCAATAAAAAAACTAATTATTATGCTACCTTTGAACGGTCAGAATACCGCGGCCATTTAAATTTTTATTGGGCAGACCAGACCTTAAATTATAATCAAAAGGACATGTTTTTAATAAACAGGCGAAAAACAAAATTTGCCGAATTCCTTTTTTAAACCTTTCAGAAAGAAATATTTAAACAATTCAAATTTACTAATTTAATCATTATCAATAATAAATAAAAATTATATTTTAATATAAAACCTAAAACTAATGTAAATTATAATAACAAAAAATCAACTATAAAATTATTCTAAAGATTAACAATTCTAATTATACAAATTATTAAAAACCTAATGTTTTTAAAGTTACAATTAAAAGCTTATCCCCTTAAATGTTTAATATTAAAACCTAAAAGTTAAAAATTAACTTTTAATAAATAATCATAGAATTTAATTCTTTTCTTAAAAAACTAGATTAATTAAAAACGAATAACATTGCATTACTATAGAAATATTAAAAAAATTATGTAACAATTAGATTAATATCAAAATAACCCTTTTTAATTCGAGAAACTTAAATAAATAATTTTTATTTAATCAACCCTGATACACCAGGTACAAGAAATTAACTCTTCTTATATAAATACTAAAACTCGGGGCCAGCCTACGTCTGGCCGTGCCAGCGTAAAGAAACGGTTAACAATAAAAATGCTTGCTCAAGGCGGCAGTCAGCCTACGTCCGACTCTGCCAGCGTTAACAATACAAATGCGGTCTCGCCATTCGTGGGCGCGCGCCACTTGCTAGCATGCAGGCCGTTCATGCAGCGTGTGCGCGCCCCTGCTTACGGACGGCATCGGCTCTTATAATATAAATATAAATAAATATTTCAAAATTCAATCACTTTACTAATAAACTATAATTAAAAATCTTTTTTCAAATTAAATAATAAAAAAGCATAATTTCATAAAAATTAACTAAATAATTTAATAAATAATCAAATCACATTGAATTGCACAACGAACTTTTTAATGTAAATAAAAAACTTTGTAATAAGCTTTATTTTGATCTTTTTAGATACACTTTCCAGTACATCTACTATGTTACGACTTCTCTCATATTAAACGAGAGCGACGGGCAATATGTGCATATCTTAGAGCCAATAATCACAATAATAATTTAAAAATTATTACATTCAAATCCAATTTATTAACAAATATTTAAAAAGCAAACCAAAAATAATTTTATTGTAATCCATCTCTTCTTTTTTATAAGCTGCACCTTGATCTGACATAAACTATAATTTTACTTATTGAGTATTATTAATTCGTTTGAAATACTCATACCACGACGATATACAAACTGAAAAAAAAGTAAAGTAAATCGTGGGCTATCTATTACAGGACAGGTTCCTCTGAATGGACTAAAATACCGCCAAAATCTTTAATTTTAGAGTAAATAATCTAATAATAATTAGGCATAATAACATTTTACAATTTTAATAATAGGGTACCTAATCCTAGTCTAAAAGAAAATTTTAATAACCTCAAGAAACATATATAAACCTATATTAAACTTAAAATTTCACCTAAAAAACTTAATAATAAATTTTCACATAAAATAAACATTTCATTACTAACCAATAAATTTTAATTGCATCGTTTGTATAAGCGCAATTGCTGGCACAAACTATATTAAAACTCTTATCAATTTCTAAATCCAAAATAAATTAATTTATAAAATTAAATACTGCACAAATCGTTGTCTAAACAAAAAAATTTACATGTAAAAAAATAGACTAAAATTTTAAGCTTAAATAAAACTTTAAGCAAGAAGAAAAAACACTACAGACCCAATAATTTAAATTTACAACAAAATAAACTATTAAAAAAGTCTAGTATTCATTAAAAAACCTAGCTCCGCTAGGGGAGGTTAAGAATAATAGGATTTCTTTAACATTCTAAAAAAATAAAAACAATCAATTATATCTATTAACTTTGATATAAAAATAAACAATTTATACCTATAGGAAATTTTTCTTTGTTTAAACATCACTAAATATTAATAAAAATATATAGTCTTTTATAATAATTATCAAAATTAAGTAAAAATTAAGATTAAAATTAAACCTTAATTTTACCCCTTAATTGAAAAATAAATAAGTTAATAATTAAAAACCTTAAATTAAAAAAATAAAAATTTAAACGCCCCAATGTCTAAATAATTAATAATTTAATATAAAATTAAACAGAAAACTTTAATGAAATAAAAATTCAATTTAAATATATTATAAACTTTTGACTAAAAATCAAACTATACTTAAATAAGCGCCCCTAATGCTAAATAAGTAAGATTTATCCATATATACAAGTTTTAATTCGCGTAAAATTAAAATTAAGGAAAATTCGATACAATTTTTTTATTTTATGCATAAAATAAAAAATATACAGACCCAGAATTTTTAATTTACAGGAATTTCAAGAAAAAATAAAGTCTAGTAATAAAAATAAACTAAGGATTTTAAAATAAAAAAAATTAAATCAATATTAAAAGAAAATTTACTTAAATATTAATTTTAAATTTAATAATATTTAAACAAATCCTTGATATAAAGGTATGAAAAGCAAGTTTTTTTTTAATATTTTAAATTTTTTAATAAATGTTTATATTAAATATAGATAATAATATTAATGTTTAATCCTTCAATATTAACTAATTGTTAAATTAAACTGATTATTAACAGTTTTTAATATTATATAATTATATATAAAATTAATTTTTATATATCAATATATATATATATATATATATATACGAGCCCCGTCCCGCTTCAGTTGGCCCACACACAAAATTTGTAGTGTTGTTGGAATTTATCGCTCAAGGAGCAAAACTAGCCGATACAATGTACCATCTAAGACAACATATGCTATTTAGAGAAATATAGAAGAGATTTGGGTTTAATGGAGCGTGTATTAAATCGAAAATATTGAAAAAAATTGTTTTCTTGCACTCCATTACCTAACTATTGCTAACGACGAGGATTAAGGTGGCTATGGAAACAACGCTTTTTTTGACGGAAATGACAGTGACAGATGTTTCGATTGTAAAACAGGTGATGTTACTCAGTGGTAGAATGCGCTATATCATATAGCTGAAAATCAAAAATTTAGTTTTATTTTCTTTTTTTAGTCCTAATCTGTTCCAAATGTTGTAATTGGTTCCGTTATTTTTGGACAATATATTTTCAAAATGTTATTTTCAAAATAAAAATGGATAATTATACCTCTACTAATTTAAATGATCTTCAATACACGCCACTAATTGAAATTTTATCGGGTGGGCCAACTGAAGCGGGATGGGGCTCGTATATACATGCGTATCTAATATAAGCAACCTGAATTAACTTTAATATTAAAATATTATATTAAATATAATTTCTCTCTTTCTAAATAAACAAGTAAGTATACAGCCTGTTTTAAACGAAGTGTGCACTATTGCTAACTTCTTTATTATTGGACGTACGATATCGGTTAAATTAGCAAACTAGTAGCATTTTTTCTGTTGATTAGAATGGCGAAAACAGAAAAACAATTGAACATCGCCTTCTCGAGAAATTTGGAAAAGTTTACTTTTGTTAAATAAAACACCCTGTATATTTTTATATAAAACGATTAAAAATCGTGATCTAAACATAAAAGTTCATATAAGGTGCGGGCCTAAAACTGAAAATGACCGAGTTATTTCAATTATTTACTTTTAGACGAGGTGGCTGTGTATCCATAAAATAAAATTCATGTTTAAATAAACATTGTAAATAAATCTAAATAACATCATTTATTAGACAATTAAAAAACAAATTACTAAAAGAAAAAACCTATTACTAAAAAAAATATTTTATAACAAATGTTCAAACACACAGCCACATCGTCTAAAAGTAAGAAGTTGTAATAACTCGGTTATTGTTACTTTTAGGCCCGCACCTTATATGAACTTTTATGTTTAGATCAGGAATTTCAATAGTTTTATATAAAAATATACAGGGTGTTCCATTTAACAAAAGCCATTCTAATCAACAGAAAAAATGCCACTCGTTTGCTAAGTTAGCCGATATCGTACGTCCAATAATAAAGAAGTTAGCAATAGTGCACACTTCGTTTAAAACAGGCTGTATAGTCTATTCACTATAGTCCCGGATTGTCAATGTCAAAATCCAATTAAAAACAATCCTTTATATCGTGGTTAATATTTTTTTCTACTCACTGTATAGAAAGTCGGCTTTTGCGCCCTAGTTTTAGGAAACAAAACTGTCAATTTCCAACCAGCGGGAGCCAATTTTTATTTGCTCCCGGCGGGAGCCAATATTTATTTGCTCCCGGATTTGTGTTTATGTCACCATGGATATCACACCAAAGCTTTACAACGTTATGCTGATTTGGAAATTAGACAAAATGTCACTACAGAAATCTAGAGTCACTGTAATGAATTACTAAAGCAACATTTTTGAAATTCCGCGCAATAGAACATGCGTTCGAAGAAAAAATCATATATATATCACTGGAGCAAAGGTTCATTTCCTCCCTTGTGTGTTTAATGCCCTCCGCTAACGCGTCGGGCATTAAATTCACACGCGTTAGGAAATTAATACCTTTGCTCCCTAGATATATAAATAGCTATTAAGTCAAGCTATGGGTAACTAGAAACAGTTAATAAAGCTACTAATGTCAAAACTATAAATTATAGGTTATATTTCGAACTGACTTAAGCAAAAATAAATAAAAGTTGCCAGGTAACAAAAACCCAAATTTTCAAAATTACGCTTTTGCCTTGTCCAACCTAGTAGTAACAAAAAAACCAATAGAAATTCAACAGTGCTACCATAAAACGTCATTTTTGACAATCCGAGACCATAGTGAACAGAGTATATACCAAATCATAAGTAAGTGTATTAATTAAACAAGTATTAATTAAGAATTCTGCTCTCACTTTTATATATTAGTTCTTAAATGTATAAGTACAATATTATATATAAATATATTAATATATAAAAATTAATCTTATATACAGGGTGAGTCAATAGTGAGGGATCGGAACTCTGCTTTTCAACCGTTCAAGCTAAGAAAAAAATGTAAACGCCTCCCCACATAGGTTTTCGCTCTGCATCACTCAAAAATATTTTCTGTTGTACAGGATGAGCCATAACTAAGGTACGTATGTTAACTTTTTTTTCAAATGGAACACCCTATATTTTATCACATATTCTTATTGGCGTTTGAAATACGTTTATGGCAGTATAAAATGTTTGACGTTTTGGTGCAACGTTGCCATTTTAAAAATTATTTATTAAAAATTTCTTCGAATACATGTGTTTTCTTAAAAAAATCCCAGGAGCTTAGTTTTGAAGTTATAACGTTAAAATTTTGGATCCATAAAGAGAAAGGCCAGTTCTATCCACCTGGTACGATAAGGTTTGGCTTTACTGTACAGGAGGGTCACAAATTAATTTTAAATTTCGCGTACTTCGAAAGGTCATAACTTCATTTTTTCAAACGGCAACCCCTGTATTTTTTTACACAATTGGATTCGTCTGTGATCTGGCTACATTTTTTATTAAGTATAACCTATACTGAAAATGCATAGTTTCAGAGATATTGGACATTTTTCGTTGCTCTGACTGCTAAAAGATGCCAACTTCAAGTAAAACAGAGTGCTATGGAAAAAAGTGACATTTCTAGTTCTTCTCTTATTATTGCAGCGCAATAACAATTCAAGGTTCTCACGAGAATAAAACAAAATAAAAGAAATAATAATTTTAATACATAATAATAATAATGTGGAACAAACATTTTCACAACATGGCCAGTGGGTACATACACCTAACACCTAACCTAACTAACTCAAATGATATGTTTAATAATAAAGACAAATAATAATAATAATAATAATAATATGGCGACCGTGTTCTTGTCTACAAACTTGCATTCTCTTAGCAAACGAACTGCCAACATTTCGCAACATTTGTTGATTTATTGTTTGAAAAGCATTAAGTATTCGATCTTTCATATTCTCGATTGTTATTGGAGCTTCTGTGTACACAATTTCCTTCACGAACCCCCATAGAAAAAAGTCGACCTTGGTGAGATCAGGGGATCTTGCTGGCCAATTCACTGGACCTCCCCTCCTATCCATCTGTCTTGAAATTCGGCATTCAAATATGCCCTGACAATATGGCTGTAGTGGGGTGGGGCTCCATCCTGCTGAAACCACATCTTCTGGACAATCGCAATTGGCAAGTCGTCTATAAAGTCTTGAAATTCATTTGTTAAAAATTGCAAATAGCGCTCAGCGTTTACATTTCCATCAAAGAAATATGGTCCAAGAACATAATCTCCGACGATACCACCCCACACATTCAATGACCACCTATGTTGATGATCCACTAATAAAATGCGGGTTATTGTTGTCATAATAGTGGAAGTTGTGGCGATTGACAAATCCATTTTTGTGGAATGTCTCTTCGTCGGTGAATAAAATCAAATCGAAAAAGTCGTCTTGTTCATCCTTTCTTCTCAAAGCCCAATTTGCAAATGCTAGACGACTGTCAAAATCGTCTTCATTAAGCTCTTGTACAGGTTGTATGTGGTATGGATGAAATTTCGCGTTTCTAATTATTCTTGATACAGACGTTTGACTGAACTCTAACTCACCGCTTATTTTCCTAGTGCTAATATGTGGGTTCTCCACAATAGTAGCCAACACCAACAATTCATTCTCCTCGTTGGAAATGTTTCTTCTTCGTTCAGTTTTTTCAAATTCTACGTGCCCAGTTCTCTCGAATCTTTCTCTTAGTTTTTCAAAATCAACTCGCCTCGGATGCCGCCTTTCGGGATATCTCTGCCCTTAAATTCTTACCGCAAGGAGAGCATTTCTCTCGCCTTCCCCCAAACAATAAATCATGTCGATTTGCTCTTGTAATCTTAAATCCATTTAGAGAAATTGCAATTATTGAAACATGCCCTAACAGTGACAATAATAAAACTAAAAATGACACC